>QLPF01001018.1:0-11140 GCA_003314045.1 Hygrophorus pudorinus
CCTGTCAACTTCGAATTCATGTCAGAGAATGACCCCACAATTACTACCAGCAAATGGTTTCAGCCCAGCATGAAGACACCGAAGGTTGACATCGGTGGACGGCTTTGGTGGAGAGAATGGAGGGTGCCAAAGGCCACAACATTCACAGGATTGTCAAAAGAAGATGCAATTGCGATCAAGGAGGAGGAGGGTAAGGGAACATTTGAGATAGGGAAGGAGAACAGGAGGCAGAAGATGAGGTAACGGGACATCCAAGGGGGATTCTGAAGTCATCGACAGAGAAATGGGTGGGCAGGAAGGACACAGAGGGGGCTCGAATACCGACAGGCATCGAGATTGGTGATGAAGAGCAGCCGAGTAAGAAGAGGAAGACAGACCTGTCGATGGGTCCATCACCAGAGTCCACCCTACATCCCCCCAATATCAATCTGGACTTCCCAATGCCATACACCCCACGTCAACCAAGACACGTCCTGGTACCCTGCATGATTGTGGGGCCAGGCCGGTCCTCCAGACCGCCCGAGGTCAACACACCAAAGACACCACGGATGAAGACAGTGCATCCCGAGGTCAACAGACCGAAGATGCCACAGAAATCCAGGGTGAAGCCAGTGGATCCCGAGCCAGAACTGATAGAGGCGAGAGCTAGTCCTGTGTATACCGAGCCAACAGGGCTATGCCAATTGGTGTGAGTGAGAAGTAGGGCCACAACAGCCGAACCGTCCAAGGCTGAACCCGCCATCCACTCCACTGGTCTGGCCTCGAGGATGAGATCGACACCAGGTATGTGGATTGCAGTGGATAATATCAATGACAAACTAACCAGACTTCCAGGTTTGACCATCAAGATTCCCCCACTGTCTTCGCTCGGGAAACGTTCTCGGTAAGAGCTGCCACCAATATTAGATGCTGAAGTCAAGCAGGAGGCCAGATATGAGCTGACAACGATGTCACTATTGCCACGGATTAAAAACCTGGAGGCAGGACTGTAGAAGGTGCAAAGGGATTATGAAGAGCTGCGCTGGTTTATTGTGAGCAGACCTTGGGAGATGAAAATGGCATCAAGGCCGAAATGATTGTTAATGTAATATCTAGCACACACTACTAGCCTTGTAACATAAACTGTAAATTTATATTCTGGTGTTCCTCATGTTCAACTCAGATTGGAAGAGCTTGTAGTCTTCTCAAAAGCCTGCTGGGCTTGCTTGGCAAATTGCTGATACATTGTAGCCTGCTGGAAGGCATAGGCTGTATGACCGACCGATGGGAAATAGGTCTCGTGGGACCGATGGCGCCATGCTGTCTCATGGAACTGAAAATATGATATTGTCCACCCCATTTGTTAGGGCGATGCTATAAGGTGTCCCTACAAATAGTAAGAGTAGTGAAGTTGTGTAAGAGTTGGTTCGTAAGAACTGAGGATGAGGTATAAGGTGAGAGGCAAGAGTGGTAGTGAGTTCTGAAGACTGAAGGGTATGCGCTTTAGCGGTAATCCCAAGAGATTTGAGCTAGGGTTTCCAGTCGAACTCTGGTGCTTTTATAGATGCGTATGACTAATACAAAGAATGGTATGGAATGGTATGGAATAAGAACACATCCCATTGGGATGATGTAATTATGTATGAGTAATCCATCAGAACGATGAGTAAGCTGTCAGAATGACATATGAAACAATGAGTAAGCATTGGATGATAGTAAGCATGTATGAGTAATCCGAATACGTGTAATGGAGGAATATAGATGAAAGGTAAAGGAAAAGGTAAAGGAATTTACATATCATGACACTATTTCGCTTTCGAGAAGGGTGGCCTCTCCTTTGGCTTGGTCATAAGCAGCCTTCGCCCTCAACCAATGCACTCTGTAGACTATTTTGCACTGGTAAGAAGAAGAAATTGGTGTGGATGCCGACTAGCTCTCACATTCTTCCATCCAATCGTCGGCCTCTGCATCGGCTTGCACATCCATGTTCCAAAACCAGGAGAGACAAGTGTCTCGCTGGCCAGGTGCGTTTGGTGTTGCTTCTAATCTTAAGGTCACCATGTGTCAATTTCTTATATCAGTCAAGAATATCGGCAGTCGCGCCCAGGCCAACAATCTTTCGGCAGGTTGACACATATATTTGGGCTTGCTGCCTGACCTCTCCGTCAACACTACTGACCTCTGACCATGCCCGTGTTTTCTTCTGATGTGACTTTGCAGCTCTGACATGAGTCCTGAACAAGAATGATTTTTTGCTGAGTCCAATCCTGAGGTTGTGCAGAGTGTCATTGGCCTGGCCGAGCCGAAGTTCAAGTTCCTTGTCGGCTTGCTGTGGAAAGCGTTCCAAACAGAAGCATGACGGGAAATATAGCCTGCCGTGTTCAGCTAATAGTTGATCTTGTCCAGACATGAGATCAGGGAGATTGGTCACCTGAGAGGTCGGGTTGGGATCAGGCTCATCGTCAGTGTCAACTGCCGAAGCTTCCTCAGTATAGTTGCTGCGATCGGTGTTCTGTTTTCCGTCGGCCTCGGTATCCTGTTCCAAGAGGTCCTGCAGTTCCAGTCCATCATCCAAGTTGTGCGTTTGTAAGTATTGCTCTGCTTGCTTGTTCCAAGCATTGATCCTAGGCTGCAATCTGTCCCAACACTGTTGATGTCAATGTTCTGACTCACAGTCAGAGTTGACCTACTACTTCGCAACTCTTCATCCATCAAAGACACAATAATTTCGGCCGTTGTGGGTGCTATGAGTGGATCAGTAAATATATCTCGAATGAGATAGCAGACTGAATGACCTTTTTCGAGCTGAACGTCATAAATAAGCATGGAATCCGGCCATGAAAATCTGTCAGCTTGAGCCTTCTGCTCCTGTTCTCCCCATGCTTTGGATAGCTGTCGGTCAGTGGTCACATTTAATGCTAGGAATGCATCCTGACATTCAATGAGATGATCCTGTGCCTTTGGATATTTTCGGCACAAGGCCAGCACTGCAGTGATACTCAGTAATTATACTTGGGACTGATGGTGATATGCCCTACCGATTCTGATCAATTTCTTCCAGTTCAAGTCATTCATGTGATCATCCAATGTCTCCTGCCAATGCACTCTCATCATCGCCCTCGTGCTACTCACCACTTTATTCAGCGGTGCCCAGAGCATTTCCAATATCTCCCCATCCACTCGGCCAGCTCCAGGTATGTAGTTCAGCACAAACATCAGCATGCATGCATCTTTGTGTCTGTGAACATGAAACAGGCCGATCCCTTTTTGCATCACAATATCCCTGTCCATGTTGAGACATGGGCTCTGTCTTACCCTCTTGCCAAGATTTATCCAATACTGACACATAATGTTATACAGCACGATCACTGTCTTTATCCCACCGAGCCAGCCAAAGGTCTGACACAGACTATAGTCCATGTTAATTTGCCTACCGAACAGGTTGTGAGCAATTAATTATGTGTCGGCATTACAACAATGGGCCAATATTTACCTCTCACCCTTCTGGAAGTCTATGACACTGTGAGGGACCCAACAACCATGCCGAGCGCATGCCGACGCACCAATCCCAGTAGACTCTAGGTTTTGTCGATTCAGGTCACCATCTTTGACCGCTTGGTGTTGATTGCAACTCGATTTCTCCTTTATTTCCTTTGCTATTTTTAAGTGGGCGTAATATCTTTGCCGTCCAACCAGAAAGGCCGTTCCGTCCAAGAAGAAGACATCATCATGAGGATTTCTGCTCTTCAACTTGTTCATTTCGAAGTTGCTATCAAGTGTCATCGTTCTACTGTAGAGCCATGTATTTTTGTCATCCTGCCAGTTATTGGGGATGTTTATGCTGGGTTGAGGACATGTCGGGCAGAACAGGGCCAGACCCCTGTCAGTCTCATGACCGAAACCATGCCATTTCCGATACTTCAGGTCTCTCCATTGTTGGGAAACTCATGAGTTCCTGGTATTGATCCTGCACCCACATTTATGTACGACTGAGACATATGGACTGAAATATGACATTGGATACATACCTTAATGGAATCAGGAAAGGCATTGGATGTGATTCTTCTCAGCTTCTGGTAGAAGTTGAAAGCTGCAGTTTTGCATTCCAGATTATCAATACAGAAGTCATCGAGCACTTGGAATTTTTAATCCATTTAAAGCTGGCTAGAAAGAGGCCCATGGAGAATAGTTGACTGTCATCGGAAGCATGGCCAAGACACCTACACCATCTGACTGGCAGATGGTGAATCCCGGAACGATCCACAATGCACAGCATGGAGACAGCCTGTTGAGATGTTGCCAGAATGTTGACAGTATCACTGAATGCCCTCAAGGGGTGTGGTGCCTGTACTGGCTCATCACCATCCTCCCAATCTGAGTCTTCGTCATGATCAACATCCATATCATCAAAGTCCTCCAGAGGATTGAGCTCAGCTTCAATTGCACAGGGAGCTCCACCATGACCAAGGTAGATCTCCACTCCCACTTCAGCAAGCCAGGCAGGCTTGAAGAATTCACCTGTCCATTGCTCAACATGATGAAATGGGTGTTTGGCATGAGAGGCTCGACAGCAGGCTGTGCATTCTACAGGGCGACTCATACAATCCAGACACCTCCAGACAGCATTATCCATGCATGTCTGACAGGCATCAGTCTCTGGTGGTGCAGAGAGTGAGATCAACTCATGAAGATAAGTTGACCTCTTGGGCAACCATTCCATCAGGATATCATTCTGATTCTAAATATAATTGTTTCATGAGTTACCTTGAGTTTGAAGATAACAGGACATGGGTGTACTCACTAAAGACTTGGGCAACTTCAAGGGTTCCATTGCAATGGGTTCCCCAGTTGCATAGATGCTCCTACTGTTAGTAGATGCTGAGGGGGTATTTGATGTAGAAATACGAGCAAGTTTTGGAGAATGTACAGAAACCTATCTAGTTGATACACCCCTACTAGTAATTTTATCAACCCATGTTACCCTTTGAACAGTGTTAATGGCCTTTCTCTTGTGGTGTTTCACCATGATGGCAGATGGAGCAGAGGTATTGGATTGCTCAGATGCCTTTCTATTATGACTAAATGTACCTTTACACAGCTAGATCGGCACAGCGGGATGAGTGGAGGCCATTCTGCAGTCTAATTAAGGAAATTGCATGGAAGAGGAAGGCCCATTATGGAAATTCCTCAGTGTAGAACATCTCACTGGCTGTCTACTTTTGGATAGAGACTCGCTGCTGGTAATATGTTGCCATTGATACTTAGTTTGAAGGCACCTGTAACTAGTACCACCAAATTTTACCAATTGTCGCACTCACTTTCAGAAAAAAAAAACTCATCCAGTCATGCCTTCCACCATTTTCACCAAGGACCAAGTGACAGTTATTAAAGGCTTCATGGTCGAGTTCCAGAAAGCTTCCAAGTCCAACAAGCACGACATCATAAAAAAAGCTGCCCATGCAATACTGGCTGAAAAGCCGAACTTGACAAAGCCGCAAAGGAAAGAACTTCGGAAGGTGAGTAATGGATTGTTCACTTGGCAGACTCTGTCACTGATCATACTACTCAGAGAGTAAAAACATGGATGTACAATAATGGACGACAGAGGAAGGAAAAGAAGTTGGTGAAGACACAGAAATTTTCATACCAACATGTGGTGGCCTATGAGCGAAAGGAGCAGCTAGAGGACAAGGTCCGAAATCTTTTGGGAGCCATTCCTGGGACATCAGCGTATTTCACCAAGTATCAACCTGGCCTGAAGATGGTGTGTGATTCCCTCACACAAGCCGAATTATGGAAATATGAGGATACCGCTCGGTAATAGAATGAGAATATGCCACCGAAAGAGATTCAGGCCGCGTAAGTTTCCAGAGGCCAAGATAACAGATATAACTAAACAACATGAACTTGTATAGGGCCACTGAGAAGTATGGCTGAAAATACATGAAGGAGTTCTCAACCCGGATACACCGAGAGCTCGGCATGAAGATCCTCATGCTGAGTGCTCATACGGACACATCTGGCACAGTCTCATTCGCGTTGTGAGTAGCCTTATATGTAGGATATCACTGGATAGCTAACAGACATACCAGTCACGAATTTGGAGACAATCCCGATCACCAAGCCTTTGCCGAGGCATATCCAAAGTGGGAGATAGAGGCCAGCCTGATGAGGCACTGGACAAGATATACCCAATCATATTTCAGTGAGTTCCATCAGTCAGTTAGGCTTGTGCGGAAGGTAACACCTTGATAATGACAGATGAAGACCATGCCGACGGCGACTTGGGAGATGAATCCAATGATGAGGAAATGTCAGAAACAGATTGTCTTGCAGTCCGATAGGCATGGTGCCCCTCGGCTGCCCCACTTGGACAGGGAGAACATGCTGAGTTTAGCCTGGCAGAAGGACTTTATTCGGGTGTATCTCACAGCTCACTATAGTGAGTTTGAACACAATGTCCGAAGCTGATTATCTCAAGGTTGTCCCATCTACAGGGTTTGGTTCCAGGCATGCAAAGGCAACAGTGCCCTGGGTGGCAATAACCGATGATATTGACTCCCTGATTAACAAGGAGTTCCTGCCTGAGGATGTGAAGCTCAGAGAGCCATCCAAGATGGCTGGCCAACATGTCAGGAGAGTGATTGATCATTGGCAAGACAGGAAGCTTGCAAAGATGGTACTGTTCCAGTTCAGCGGATTCCAGGCGAAGGACCTTGAGAAGGGAAATAGAAAGCCTCATCGATCAACACCAGAAGCCGGGTCGTCAAAGGTTGAGAAGAAGAAGGGGAAACAGAAAGCGCCATCAGAGGAAGAGATGACCGATGAGGAGGAAAGTGACACTGCTCCACCATCAAACACCCAAATGAAGCCACAGAAGAAATCAACAGGCACAGCGAGATTCAAAGTGGTACCGATGCCGATACCAACCAAGAGGAGGGAGGGAAAACAAAGAGCAGTACCAGAGGAGAATATTATTGATGAGGACAGCAGCGTCGGTATTGTGTCACAATTTACCCTCAAGCCAAAGCTCAACAGAAAACCAACACCACGACCGACACCAACACCGGCACTGGCACTGACATGGATCCCGACACAGCTGTTGCCGAAAAAGCCGAGTGTCAACCAGAACCGGAAGGTAGTTCGGCCTGGGAAAGAGTCCGCAGGCACGGGGCATGACAGCATAAGGGAGGGTGTAAAGGGGAAAGGAAAGGCAACATTCGGCCATGAAATGTCATCAGATGATGGTATGCAGGATCCCATGTCGTCTGATAATGACAATCAGTCGGAAGATGATGAGGAACACGACTTCTCCATTGTCGGTGGTCCAGCCTCGGCAATGGCTCTGCTGAGACATGTCCGAGCTGCAACACAAAGTATGTATTATCAGACAGTTTGTGATGAAAGATCTTGCTAATCATCCTACTGTAGAAACATTTCATGATGGGTCCCTCATCCTGCCTACTGGAATTGTCCCAGCTCAGGCAGTGAATAAATTCGATTTCCTTTGGACATTGTGTCTGACGTTGTGGTGGCAAGACTTGATTGAAAGATTGGAGAGATACGAGGTTGGTCAAGCCATCCCAGGCCACGATTCTCATGCCAATATTAACTGTGTATTCCATGTAGTCCGAGGGAACACAAGTCTGCGAGCCGATGGAGAACCAACCCCAGTGGCTGTCATGGGAGTATGACCAGTCGTCAGTGCCAGATTCATTTGATGGCAGTGATCTTGAAAGGTTCACCAACACAATCGACTGGTTTCTCTGGGTTCCTCACCTATTGGACAACGGCCAGGCATCATTCAGCTATGATGTCATCCAGATGTGGACTCTCGGCATCAGCTTGATATACTGAGACTTGTCTGAACACTTCGAACTGAAAAAGGACTATCATGAAGCATTTGATCGGTGGATGACATGGCTGGGTGACAGGTCAGATGCCTTCAAGGCCCTCATATATACCACTTGTGATGTGTTGGATGAGGAGAATTTACCACAGAAGAAGCGAGCAGAAGAAGGGAGAGCTGTCATCGGCCTAGGTCTGTTGGTCATGCCAAAGCCGAGTCTGATGTTGACAGTAAGCCTGGCAGATTGACAGAAAATGCACATGCCCACATCAAAGCTGAGGCCAACCGCCATCGGCTACAGGCCAGATGAGGCTGGTCCCAGTGTATTGCTGACACAGACAAGGCTGAAACCAAAGCTGAGAGTAAAGTCAACCATCGACATCACCAACGGTAATCAGGTGGTACCAGGCATGGTGGAGAAAGTGATACCAGCAGCATGGAATGAGTCCATGCCGCTCTTGATGACCAAGGCCGAGTTGCAGGACAGCATCATTACTCCCCCACTCTGTGACAAGGCCCAAGTGAGGCAACAAGCAATGCGTCCTATTTGTCTCGGATCTCAATCATCCTGGCCCTTGTGGATCTTCAAAGAGCTTTGCAAGTCTACCAGGTACTTTTGTGACTATTTCTATTCTTAAACAACCGTGCTAACAGCCTTTCCCCACAGCCATCAGTTGTCACAAGAGTCTCGCACCTGAAGGACAAACTGAGATGGCTAACTTGGTTCTATGCTGACAACTGCCTGCTGACGAAGATGTTTGAAAACCTTGACACCTGGAAAAAGATTATCGGCTGGTTCCTATAGGCACCCCATCTGACCGATGGTCATAAGGCAATGATGAATCATGCGACTGTAGAGCTATGGACATTGGGAATGGGAATGATCATACAGGAACTGATCCGGATATATCAGGTTCAGGACCATGACGACATGGACAACTCGGTGCAGTTGATGGTTCTTCAAGACTGGGTCATGGTGCAGGATGCCAAGGCTAAGGTGATATTCACTAGAACGATGGAGCTTCTAAGAACAGAATATGTCAAGGGGCAACACGCAATGGATGATGGTCCTCAGGCCCAACTCCATCCTCAGATGCTCACCGGTCAGTACAGGACGCCGATAATGGCCATGCCAATGGCAGCCGAGCCGACAATTGAGCTACTCGGTTCGGCCTCTTAGGGTCCAGATTCTCATCGGGCAAATGAGAGGGTGAAGACGAGATCCATGACAAGTCAGGTGAAGGAGGATAGTGTAGGCAAGTCTTAGCTCAGAGTGAAGCGCAAGTTGGCGATGGAAATTCATCTTCCTGTCATTGCTGAGGCCACTGATGTACCCACACCAGCACTGAAGAGGATGAAGCGTATTTAGAGTATGCATTGCATGCATGCCTTGGAAGGTGTAATTAATAATAATATTGTCCCTCTGTCAATGCTTGGCCCATCTGGGTAATCCCAATCTCAGACATTTCTGACTTCAGAATACTTCTGTGGGGAAAGATGTCTTGGACCTTAATATTTACTCAATGCCAGTCCTGATTCCTTCAAGCAAGGAATGATATTTTATATAGATATACAAATAAAAGAGACAAAGTCAATCACAAATAAAACAATCACAAATAAAAATATTTCTTCGGGCCGACTGACGGATGCCAAACCTCACACCCACCCTACTCTTTGATCTCCCCTGCTTCCAATGCTAATTCGTCACTTGTCAACACATTGGCCTGAATGCCAGTTGGAGTGGAAATGAGTGCCGCTGGTGACGACGTGGTGGTGGCGACGGCGGCCTCTGCTCCAGCCTCAGCATCAGTGATGGTACCGATCTTGACGTCTTCATCGGCTTCCATCCCCTCCTTTGACTCCTCCACTCCTTCACCCATCTCAACCTTCGGCATGACTTCATCAACAATCGTCTCCTCCTGCTTGTCGGTGACTTCAGTCACTCCACCAACTGCCTCCTCAGTCAGCGCAGTGGATACCATGGGCTGCTCGGCCTCGGTAGCCAACTGTCCTGCATCAGTCTGGATGAACAGCCTTGAAGTGGTGGGGGATGGGGAAAAGTGAGAGGGGAAAAACCCCCATATTGGTGCATCACACTCCGGTGTGTACTTTGATGGTGTCGCTGCGGAAGGGGGGAGTGTGCACCCCTGGGCTGGGTGTAAATTGTTGGCCAACATTGTGTCAGTAGTGTCGACGGCTAGTAGAGGCGTTAACTCCCACATTGAGGCCTCTGCCATGACTTCATCGTCTCTCTCAACCTTGGACCCCACTCCAACCTCCCTCATTTTCTTGTGCACCTCTATATCTCCCTCTAGTGGAAGCCAAATGACTCCATGATGATGGGGGGTTCTTCAACCGTCTGTTCCCCCTCACTGTCCCAGGGTTTCATCATCATGAATTGTCAGAGCGCCTCATATGCGTGTTGCGTCACTAATAGCTGAGCCTCCAGATACCTGATTCTGGCCACCATTGATGGTACAGCGATCTCCTCCTGGAGTACTGTGACATCAGTGGGATGCAGGTACTGGGCGAAGTCACTCACCGGCCGCATCATGATGTGGAATTCTATCACATTCGTGTCAGTTACCTTGAAGATCAGTACATAACTCGGCACTCACCAGATGTGTCCTGTCATGTCTCCTGCGTCTTGGCCTTGGCCTTCCGCTTTGAAGGTCCCAGCATGGCTGACCAAGGTGTCTGAGCCAACTTCTTCCTCGGTGCCTGTGTTTTGGTCATGGGGGGCTGACTAGAAGATGTCGACAGCTTGGGTGTACAGGCCCTTGACCTCAACCGACCAGGACGCAGGGGAGAGGGGGGACTGTCGATGTTGGCAATGGGGAAGTCAAACGTCTCCGGCTCCTCATTGTTATCATCGGTGGCCGCTTGCACCGGTGTGGTGGGCCTGACACTGCGGTGGGGGTCAGCCTTTGTCTTCACTTGACGTTGGAAGAGGGGGCATTTGACCTTGCTCTTGTGGCAGGCCTTGCATGTCTGCCCCGGGTTGCTGACGCATTGCAGCTCCAGTCATTCGCAGTGGGGACAGGGACCCACGACAGCTTCTTTGACCTCAGCGTCCTGGGCGGCTGTTGTCAAGGCTTGCATCCTGGCCTTCTTCACTTGCCTCTCATCCTCATCATCAATTGCCCTCTTCGCTTTCTCTCTGCCTTTCTTCCCTGCTCCTCTCTTCACCACTGTCAGCCGTTTTGTCATCCTTGACACTTGGCCAACATCCTCCTCCTCCTCCTCCTCCTCCTTGGTGGCTTTCCTCTTCACTCCTCCCAAAGCTGGTTCGGGCGACTTGACAACCCTCTG
>QLPF01001022.1:0-26182 GCA_003314045.1 Hygrophorus pudorinus
CAGCAGTCTCTGCATTCTACAGGGTGACCCATACAATCCAGACACCTCCAGAGAGCATCACCCATATGACAACTCTGACAGGGATCTGTCTCTGGTGGTGCGGAAAGTGAGATCAACTCGTGAAGATAAGTTGACCTCTTGGGCAACCATTCCCTCAGGATGTCATTCTGATTCTAAATGAAATTGTTTCATGAGTTACCTTGAGTTTTAAGAGCACAGAAAATGAGTAGACTCACTAAAGACTTGGGCAACTTCAAGGGTTCCATTGGAATGGGTTCCCCCATTGCATGCATGCTCCTACTGTCAGTGGAAGTGGAAGGAGTATTTGAAGAAGATATATGAGCAAGTTTAGGAGAATGTAAGGAAACCTGTCTAGTTGATACACCTCTAGTAGTAATTTTATCTACCCATGTTACCCTTTGCACAGTGTTGATGGCCTTTCTCTTGTGGTGTTTCATCATGATGGTAGATGTAGCAGACTTAATTCGGAGTCAAGTGGCTCAGATGCTTTGGCACGACTCATTGCTATGTGCAGTGCCATGGAATGTATTGACTTCCTCATGGAGCTGAGAAGTGTACCTGTAATAGCCTAAATTGGCAAGGCGGGATGGGCTGCCAGTGTTCGGCATTCCGATTAAGGAAAGAATTCGGCCGCAATACAAGAGGATGCCCCCTTATGGAAATCCCTCAGTGTAGACAACTGTACAGTTTTGTACAGACATTCGGAAACGACTTGTAACCGCTATCACACCAATTTTTAGCAAATTCCATACTCACCTGCAACAAAAGCCCATCCCGCTGTGCCTTCCACAATTTTCACACAACACCAAGTAGTGCTCATCAAAGGGTTCCTCTCAGAATTCAGGAAGGCTTCCAAGGGGGATAAGAGGGAAGTAGTAAAAAAGGCTGCACATGCAGTATTGGCAGAGAAGGCGAACTTGACAAAGCCGGAAAGGAAAGATATGAGGAAGGTGAGTATCTGAGTGACTCGGTGCACTCAGTCACTGATGATGTTACCAGAGGGTAAAAACATGGATGTATAATAATGGACGGCAGAGGAAGGAAAAGAAGCTGGTGAAAACGCGTAGATTTACATACCGACATGTTGTCGCATTTGAACAGAAGGAGGAACTGGAGGAGGCTGTCTGGCAGCTGTCAGGATTGGTGCCAGGAGCATCGGCATATTTTGCAAAGTATCCAGCAGGCCTCAAGACCCTCTGTGATTCCCTGTTGATGGAAGAATTAGAGAAATATGAGGAGACTGCGAGGGAATGGAATGAGACAATGCTGCTAAATGAGATTCAAGCTGCATAAGTGCCCAGAAGCCAATGTCCAAGATACAAATAACTTACCTCAACCTGTCAGGTCGGCTGAGAAGTACAGCTGGAAGTATATGAAGGAATTCTCTAGCAGGATGCACCGAGAGCTCAGTATGAAGATCCTGGTGCTTAGTTCTCATGTAGACACAATAGGGACTGTCTCATATGCTGCGTAAGTACCTTCAAATCAGAGACATACCTTAGATAACTAAGATAAAGACACAGCCATGAATTTGGAGACAATGCCGAGCACACTGAGGCATATCCGAAATGGGAGACTGAGGCAGGCCTGATGAGGTACTGGACAAGATATGCATAATCATATTTCGGTCAGGAAACCATCATTTGTCTGTGTCTGTGAACTGATGGACAATAACTTGTGGAAAACAGATGTAGAGCATGCCAAGGGTCAGTCAGCAGATAATTCTGATGATGTCCGACCTCAGAAGAAGCATCAGGAACAAATCGTGCTCAATTCAGACAGCCATGGCTACCCTCGGCTGCTTGTATTTGACGCCGAGGACATGCCGACTTTGCAATGGCAGAAGGACTTCATCAGGGTCTATCTGACCACACACTATCATGAGATTCAACATGATATGCAAGGTGAAAGATTTGATCATTGTGCATGTACAGGGGTTGGTTCTGGGAATAAGAAAGCCTCAGTGCCTTGGGTGGCTATAAATGAGGACATCTGAGAGTTCATCAAAGAGGAGTTCCTGCCCCCAAGGATGAAACTTCCAGAGCCATCAAGGCTTGTGGCAAAAGATGTCCAAACAATCATCCATCATTGGCAGGATAGGAAAAATGCAAATCTGGTGCCTTTCCGTTTTTCTGGTTTCCTGGCAAAGGACTGTGAGAAAGGAAGCAGAAAGGCAGTGAGTTTAAAGGAGGAGGCTGGATCTGCAGGCCTGCAGAAGAAGAAGGGAAAGCAGAGAGCAGTATCAGAGGATGACACTGATCGAGAAGCGAGTGAAGCAGAAACACCGCCACTTAAATCCAAGCTGAAGAAAAACCGGCATCCCACACTGGCACCAACACACACACCGACACCGATACTGACACCAACACCAACAACAACACTGACACCAGGACACTTCTTTGACCAATACCACCTGGTACCGCGACTAGGACCCCGAAATATTTTCGAGGCCATGCTGCACAAAAAAGTAAATTATAGTGTCTTCTACACCACACACCACTACTAGGGCTACTCAGGCCTCGGCTAGGGTACTTATGGCCCCACCTACCTCGTCTGTGAAGAGTAATTCGAACACGGGGCCAGAATTGGATGAATACAGAGCAAGAGATGACAAATCCATAGCTTGGGCTAAAAAAGTGTTGACGCGGCATAAGATGCTTAAAAATGGGTATACCTGGGAAGTAGATATTCCTTTTATTACTGAGATCCTGACAAAAGTATGTGCAAGAGTAGAGGCGGCGAAGACGGAGGCTGCCATTGCCGAATCATTAAGGGCAGTATGCACTCTCCTTGTCAACATCGAAGATGTTACACTGGTGACCTTGTCCAGGATGGACACAATAGAGAACATGGTCCGGCAAACTGAAAGGATGAGTAATCTACTAACTACTATGGAATCGACATTTGCAGATGGCAAAAAGAGGGCGGCCGAAACTGAGGACAAGTTAGAGACTCTTACTGGGACATTACAATTGGCAGTCCAGAGGTTGGAGGAATCCATGATGAACCTGGAAGCCGGAATTAGGCCAAGAGATGGGGCTGAGGTAGCAGATGGGGGATGAGTGTCATATGCGGATGTGATGAAAAGGACACCGCCAGTGCATGCAGATGCAGTAGCAAGGGTCGAGATGAGAAAGTGCCAAGTGGTGGTCAGGTGTGCAGTGGATAGCGAGGTGGACCCGTTCCAAGGCCTAACTGAGAAAGAAATGGTAGCAAAGGCCCAGATGGCTATGGAGATGATGGAGAAGGATGGGGATATAGAGGGAGGTAAAGTAGAATTCTTGCATGCGAGATGATTCACAAAGGGAGGGGCGGTTCTCGTGACATGCACAGCGGAGGCAGCGGAATGGCTACATAGGGGTGGGACAATTGGGCGTTTTGCAGAGTATTTGGGGGGTGTGGCATCTGCAAGCATGGACATGTGCCTTGTGGTAGCAGAGTATGTGCCAATCTCTTTCATGCTGGAGTCATTTATTGCATTCGGACAGGTTGAGCGGGACAGCCATCTGGGTAAAGGGGCTATTAAAGAAGCTAGGTACATCAAGAGGGTCGAAAACAGGGGAAGTAACAAAAGAGTGGCACACATGATCTTCGGGTTTGCTGACCCAGAGCAAGCAAATTTGGCAATCAAGCAGGGCCTTGTCATTGAAGGCAAGTCGGTGGCAGTCCGAAGACATCAGGTGGACCCACGGAAATGTCTCAAGTGCCAGCAAGTGGGGGTGATGCATATTGCTGCTGAATGCAGATCCATACACGAGACCTGTGGGAGGTGTGTGGGCATGCACCGTACTGCTGCGTGCAAAGTGGGACCAAAGGCCGATTTCTAGTGTGCAAACTGTAAGAAGAAAGGCCATGGTGCAATCAATCGGGAATGTCCAGTGTTCCAGGAGAAAAGACATGTCATGCATGCCCGCATGGCGGACTATAAGTATCGCTTCTTCCCAATGTACGACCCAGCGACGTGGGAGATTGAGGACGAGTCCACAGAGCCAAGTATGTTGGACAAACATGGTGCGGGCATTGAGAACGGTAGAGACCGCACCAGAGGACCAGCACACGGGGATGCACTGAGCTTCCTGAGACAAGATTCAGGTTGGGAGGGTAGAAGACAAAGACAGCAAGAGGATGGGCAGCACGGCCGGCAGGGGGGGGCTGGGGAGGGGGGCCGGGGAGGGGAGCTCATTCGGGATCAGAGGCGGAGAGCCGGCAAACCTGTTGAAGCAAGCACATGTTGACGATATGTTGCAGAGGAAGGAAGGGGAATGGTGTAACAAGGTCTCTGATTGGGACAATCAGATGGAGTGAGATTCACAGCGCGTACCATCCCCATCCCTTTATGCCTGAGCAAACTAACGATGCACAATGAGAGGAGAATTACTTATGCTTTTGGCAACAGAACCTCAATAAATCTTCAGACGCACAACTGGACCTGCTGCACCAGTTGCACCCATCTGATTTCGACTTAGCAGTTATCCAAGAACTGCATATTAACTTCCTGGGCAATGCCTAGGTGACGCATAAGTGGATTACAGTGTACCCCTCCAGTCACTGTGACAGACCAGAGAAAACAAGAGCACTAATGATGGTAAACAAGCTAAGTATATCTTCAAACACGTGGACACAGATTGAAGTGGATCACCCTGACATCATTGCTATCCAGGTGATAATGGCACAGGGTACGCTGCATGTGTACAATATATATAATGACTGTCTAAATGACAGCACGATGAATGCGTTGGAGGAGCACTTAAGGATCAGGACAACAGTGCAGGGCCTACCTAGGCCGATTCGGAGTGTCTGGATGGGGGATTTTAATAGGCATAGCCCTGTGTGGGATGAAGAATGCAATCACCACTTGTTCATGAGGCATAATCTGGATGCGGCAGGTAGGCTGTTGGAGATCCTAGTGTGGTTCAATATGAAGATGGTGCTGCCAGCGGGGATCCTGACATTAGAGGCGCTGGCATCAAAAAACAAGATGAGGGTGGACAATGTCTTTTGTGATGCACAGTCATGGGATAGGATGATGTCTTGTGAAACCAGGGAGGACTGGAGGCCCATAAAAACAGACCATTTTCCGATTATAACCTGCATGTCACTGATGCCAGACCGAGGGGTGTTCACGCCATGGCCGGACTTCAGGTTGGTGGACTGGGCCGAATTCAATGCAGAGATTGCCATCTGGCTACTGACGGACATGCCTATGGGGGACATCGGTGGCAGGGGGGAGGCAGACGAACGGTTGGAGGTATTTGACAAAACAGTTATGAGCGCTATTAGAGACCTAGTGCCAATGTCCAAACCGAGTCCATGTCATGACATGACTATTACCCCTATCTAGTTTCCTTTTTCGAACATTCTTTCGTCCTATTTCGGACATTTACACAACCTTTAAACAATTGCCACATGAACATTCCCACCAATTCTTTTATTATATCTTCTTTGATCACAAGGCACAACAACTGCATTCCGCTCCGGACTCGGCCTGCCACATGGGAACTCCACCAATCTATTTCCATCCGCAACCGATCGGGTTTTGTTCTAATCCCCATTTGGACTAATGATGACAAGGCACACCATTCCCAACTTGCTTCCGGATTCTGGACCCACAAACGATTGATCACACTTCTATCGATTGATCACCAGATAAACCTGACAGCTGCCAATCATTATTTCGGTCCATAGCCTTGCCCATAGCCTTGCCCATAGCCTTTCGATCGCAAGGCTATCCCGCTATCCCGGTCCACAAACATGCACCAACCTCATGCCTGATGATCACCTTTATTTAGTATATTCCTTTCTTCACATTTCCTTTCTCTCTTGTGCTATGCACATTATCACCTGATGATTGCCTGCAAGGACAGCGTGTCCGATTCACGTCCGAATGTAGTAGTACACAGCCACTGTACCATTAGTGTATATATTGCAATAAACGAGTAACAGACTCTCCAGTCTGTTATCTCAGGATTACCACCAATAATCTTCGTGGCATCTAAGTCATAGCTTTCTGGCGACCTCTCTCCTCTCTCTTCCCTCTTATCCTCCTCCTCTAACCTTTCGCTTCATCCTCTGATCTTGTATCTGTACAGGATAACTGGTACTTTGTTGTATTTGGTGTCGCCCTGACATGATGTGTCTTCCCTGTTGCCTGCACTCTTGGCCTTGGACTTGGACTTGGCCTTGGACAGTCCAGGCATCGCAACCTTCGGCACTCAACCCGACTGACATTTGGGTGCCAGTGTCTTCGGTACCTTTGGAATCTGTTTCTTTGTGGCGATGGGTTGGCTTCTGGATGTCGTCGGCTTGGCCTTGGATTGACAACCAGTAATGGGGAGGGGGGAGTGTTGACAGTGGTGACGGCAGTATCGTCGATGCCAGTCTGTGTGAGTGCCGGGGTGGTGGGCCTGACACTGCGCGGGGTTGCTGCCATGGTCTTGAGGCGACGCACAAAGAGCAGGCACTTGACCTTGCTCTTGTTGCACGCCCTGCATGCCTGCCCCAGGACGACAACGACGCACCCCACCCCCTGTTGTGTGCAGCGGGGGCAGGGGCCTGAGGGGACATTGTCGTTTGCTGCTTCCTGCTTGACGGTTCAGGACCTTCCAGTCCTGGGCTTCTTCGCCGGCCTCTCCATCTCTTCTTCAACCTCTTCCTCCATCCGCCTTTCCCTTTTCCTCTCTTCGCAGCCTGTCCCTTTGACCCCTCTGCATCTTTCTGTGCCATCCCCTCCACCTCCTTCGGCCCTTCCAGTGTCTTCAAGACCCACATAGTCTCGGTCTCCTCCTTGGTCGTCTGCTCGTCAACCTCCACCACCTCCACCACCTCCCTTTGCTTCCCTTTGGCCTTCTCTGACATCTTTACGATGATGTCCTTGTCGTCCCTCTTGTCTTTCTCCTTCTGCATCTTCTCCTCTTCCTTCTTCTCTTGGACTTCTGCCCCTTCTGGGTCTGCGCTGGCTTTAGGGGTTTTGGGCTTCTCCTCCTCCATCTTCACGGCGGGCGCGGCCATTAATGTCTCGCGGCTGTCCTCAGTGGCTGAGGCCGGTGGAGTGGAGGCTGCGCCGCCTTCCAGCCACTTGTCACCCCCTGCATCGAAAACTGGTGTTTGTGATCGGGCCCGGTAATGTGCGCCGGTCACTATCCTGGGATCACCCTGGGAAACGGAGGTGAAGTCCATCATTTTCTTGTCCTTGCACGCCTGGACCAGGGCCGCACGCACACTGAGAACGATCCTCGGTACGTACAGATCATGCTTGTGCTGTATGGACGTGTCCTTGATGAGGCCCTGGACATGTTTCTACAATTGACATCAGAAGAAATGTGATATTCATAACATTTCCGACTCACGAATTTGTTCCTCAACATATTTTGCAGCTCCTGCTGCTTGTCTTCTCCCACTTTTTGTTCACCGGCGACCAGCCTCGTCTATCGGTGCACATACTCGTATAGCCGCTGTTGGTTGCCTTCTATGTGGAGCATTGGGCGATTCGGGTGTCCCGTGATACATGAGCAGTGAGGAGTGAGTGGTGAGGAGTGAGTGGTGAGTGAGTGCCTTTGAGGGGATTTTGATGGTGCCGAGAAAGGAACAATTAACCGAGAAATAAAATAAAATCAACATTGAATCATGTGACCGCTTCCACATTTTATCTACCAGGACTCGTCATTGCCCATTACCGCTACCAAAACCCTTGACACAATGCAAATCCCGCAATCAACCTCAGCCCGTAAGTCTCTCTTTCTGTTGCCTAGTTCATGCAGCTGATGCCCAATGTCCGCAGAAAGCATTGCTTCCACCTCAAAATGAGTCCACTTCCTGTTGGACGACTCGGACTCAAAACGGACTACCATCCTGTCACTGGCTGCAGCCGATGTGAAATCATTATGTGAGTGCCATTAAAGTGTCATCATCGTAGCCATTCAAAATATAAACCTTCCAGATTTGGCGCACGACTTTGCATGGGCCGATCCTCGTCCTGCTGACGCCATGGTCATCAATGTAGATGCTGAAGATGACAATGATTTCAGTTTTGGTGACCCAGCTGGTGCGTCGTGTGTTCACGTTATGGATGAATCAGTGCTTACATCTGTCTCAGCTGCTCAGACCATCAATGATGAAGATGACAACGATTTCGGTTTCGGCAAACTATTGCAACTGCCAGGTGAGTTTTTCATGTTGCGGGCAGGAAGTGTTCTTACATTCCCCTCAGGTACTCATGGAAGCAATGACATGGACATGACGCTGGATGAAGACGATGACAACTTGTTGTTGTGGCCGCCTGTTGGAGCTCTGGCCCTGCCCAACAATAAAGAGGCCGATGACAATGACAATGACGACAACATGTCATTGGAACCCCTGATAAGTTGTTGGGGCACTGACCTCCAGGATCCCCTACCAAGGCTAGGCATACACCCCTTCCATAACCTCCCACCACTCGTTTGGGATGTCGATGCAGAATATCTGGCCGAGACAGCTTTGCTGCAGGTGTCAGATGCCCACTACATTCAAACCACCTTGCTCGTACAAGCCATGGATCAGTCTCAGCAAATTCTACAGGTCCAACAGCGGGCGATGCAGCAAATCGACAATCTCATCAGGAGGTGCAGAGAGGTGGAGGAAAAGAAGGAGAAGCATAAGGGCCCAAGTACCGGATACATATAGAGATGTAACATTATAATTGTATACCATCACAACCTGATTCCCCCAACACCTGAGTCTAGGAGATTAAGTGGATGCTGATGCATAGTCAGCAAACTGTGGTTGCGACCAAGCCAAGAGAAAGACATTAACATGTTCAGGTGGATGATTTATATGAGGACCTTGTGTGGGGAAGATAGTGATGACAATAGCAGCACAGGTGAAGAGACAGTGGGGGGTAGACCTGCTCAGCCAGCTTCATTGATCAATACATACCGAGGCCGAAGCAACAGACTGATTGGCTGACCCATCTCCCAGGAGAACATTTAACTCTAATGAAAAAATGATTCATCCGACAACCCATCTGCAGGGAGATACTTTAATCTCAGGTGTTTCATTTCTGATGGGACAATGGGTTTTCGGCTGACTCATCTTATGCATTATCAACCTATTCATCACCCTCAATGTCAGCAGATCAATGTCGAATAAGACAGTGACACATCGGCAGATCTATCTTCAACGCCAAACAGAAATATCAGCCCACCTATTGGAATGAATCTGTGGGCATGTTAGTAGAGTGTGTGGGCACCGATGCTGAGCTGAGCTGAGCTGATCAGCACTATAAACGCAAATATATGACAACTTACATTGGTGAATTCAGTACACAATTACGGCAGTTGCACTTCATGCTGAGATATAGTATGAAACAACAACATGGCATTTGGAATGCATCTGTGGGGATATTAGTACAGTGTGTGTGGGGCACTGATGCCGATCCAAGCCGATCGGGACTGTAAACGCAAACACATGACAACTTACAGTGTTCAGTTTGGTCCAAAATTACAGTAGTTGAACTCAATACGGAGATATAGTATGAAATACAGACATGGAATTTGGAATGAATCAGTGGGGGTATTAGTAGAGTGTGGGGCCACTAATTTGAAGCCAAGGTGATCGGGACTGTAAAAAGTAACACCTAAAAGTTGAGCACACAATTGCAGTAGTTAAACACCATACCAAGCCCTGGGTGCCCATGCTAAGCTGATGAAATAGGAACATACCTTGTCAGCCAATCCCTCTTATATGAGCACCTCAAATATTGGCCGACCCATCTTCAATGAGAAACTCAAATATGGGCCCACCCATCTCCAATGGGAAATTCAATTTTTGGCTGACCCATCTCCAATGAGAAACTCCAATATGGGCCCACCCATCTTTAATGGGAAAATGCATTATCGGCCAACCCATCTCCCATGAGAAATGCCAATATGGGCCCACCCATCTTCAATGGGAAGATGCATTATTGGCCGACCCATCTGCAATGAGAAACTCCAATATGGGCCCACCCATCTCCAATGGGAAATTCAGTTATCGGCAGACCCATCTTGTACGACTAGAATACTAATCTCGGCTGATCCATTGCTTATGACTACAATACTATTGTCAGCCGACCCATCATTTACGACTACAATTCTAATATCAGCCGACGTCCGCTGGCTCATCTCTAATGTGATTTTGTCACTGTCCACTCCCCCATCTTAGATGGACTAAGTCACTGGAAGGGCTGGTCTGGGGCATTGAGTTGTGCACTGGGCTTCCTCCTGCCTGCCATTGCAACCACAACTCCACACAAGGTCTTTTGTGCAGCTCTTCAGCACATGGCGGTGATATAGGCTACATGTGTGCCCCAGGCTGTACGGCCCAGGGGAATTGAGTCCCCATTGGCTGCCTGCACCTAGTTGCACCTACCCACTGCCTATCTGCACATGTCTAGATATGCCTAGATATGAGCCCCAATCCTACCACCTGCTTGGCCTCTCAGGAATTAACCCTGGGACTGAGTGGACAAGCAGGCAATAGGATTTGGGCCCACCTTCACATCCAGGTTTCCCTGTGGAACCTTGGGAACAAGGCCCCGGGCAAGGCAACATTCTCTGGCAGTCAACCCATCACTCTCTTTCTATGTGCCTCTCTCCACTCCCATAGGTTTCCCGCTGACCAGGTCCATTGTACCATACAGGATAATCCCATCAACACTACATGGTGAATACCAGCAAGATGAAGGCAAGGTCTGCCAACCACGTCGCTATTCTCCATGAATCTGCCGTGAGGTGCGCTTTTGAGGCATGCAAAAGTGTTGATCGATGAATTCACACATCAACATGGACACCTGCAGCAGCATCTGAGCCAGTTTTACTCATGATCCTATTACACAACCTTTTTGGCCATGCAACAATCAAAACAGCATGCATATATGGTTGAATTGCAGCATCTTTGAACAGCCTTTCTGTGATGATATCAATTAGCATGACGAGCGCTACCAGTGGATAGAGCATGGGCAGTAACCCAGACTAGTTTTGACCCTACATTGACCAACTACCTCAGTATCCTCACTTCTCAAAGGCTTCTCACCATGCAGTATGAAACTTTAGACTGCCTGCTCTCGCAAACTGTCAATATATTTGGTACTTGGGGCCACTTGATGAAGGATTTCACAAATGTCACGCATGAAGTTATGAGGAAGTAATGGGAGAAGTTTATCCCCATCAAGGTTGTGCCAGCATATGCCAAGTTGCAGGAACGAATGTGATATTTGAGAGACTGGCATAAACAGCATGAGCAGCTAGCAGTTATGACTGGTCTGACAAAGGGCCTTGGTGGGGCAAGAAGGATATAAGTGGGATGGATATGGAGGTGAAGGAAGTGCATAAGGTTGTGAAGCAGATAGCTGTCCTTGGTGTTGCCATCAGTGGGTTCTCAATTCAACCTGACATTTCTCGTCAAATCTCATATTATTGTTTGTTGTTGAGAGAGAACTGAGATTTGGGGGGCCACCGAAAATGTCTACAATCATCAGGTGGCCCAAGTTGAGAACCAGATCATCACACAGTTGCATGATAGGCTCAGGACAGCCAGGAATGCTAATGAAGGCTTCTCCAAGTTTAATTTGTGGCGCCATCCAAGAGCATCAAACACAGCCTATCAATTCAGTGAAGGGTGATGTCAAACATTTGCACAACAAGCTGAACATTCAATTCCTTGATTTACAGAAGAGGGTTGCCGTAGTTCAAAACACAATACTGGTTTTCATAAGCTTACCACACATCTCAAATGTGTGACCTTCCACCCATAGCAGGCACTATAGTATGGGATTGAGTGACAGTTGCTGATAGATATGAAATGTGTGGAGGACATGCTCAACACGTGGCCCATCTGGCTTCAAGATATCAACCATCGGGATGTGTGCGTCCATGGTCGTTTGTTTGAGATCATCCGACTATGTGGTGGTGGCTTCCAATTCACTGAATTTTAATCTGCTCCAGCTCAAATAGAATTTCTCTTTTATAAAGAGTCACATATTTGAAACTTGAAAGAAAAATCAAAAGGCAATTTCATTTGAATGATGGTCAGCGTATTTATTTACATAAAAAGCTGTGAAAGAGTCTAGAGTGTCATGACATGAAAAAGTTTGAGGAAGATACTCTTTACCAGAAACACCAATAAGATGAGCACCACGAAGTATACAGTCTAGATAAATAACAGCTTTAAAATTAGATCCATTATCACGAAGCTCAGGCTCCACCATCCACAAACCAGTATCCTTACATGGTTTGTCACCAATTGCTGAAAACCAGGGACCTTCACAACTCTACTCATAGGTATTTAGTGGCAATCAGTAATCAGCTTGTAGAAATCCTTTGCATGATTGCAACAAACTAAAAATTATGTCAAACCATTAAGAATTGGCAGAGATATGAGTATTACAAGTTTTAGCACCTCAGTTTGAAAACTGATCTTACTATGGCATGATCTTGTCTCACAGATCTCAAAAAACCAAAAAACTTGCACTTTCATGACATTCACCTTATAATCAGGATGGTGTACCATCAGTTCTGAAGTTTAGGTGCTAAAACCTGTAATGCTCATATCTCTGCCAATTCTTAATGGTTTGACGTAATTCTTAGTGTGCTGCGATCACGCAAAAGAATTCTACAAGCTGATAACTAAATACCCATGGGTAGAGTTGTGAAGTTCCCTACAGTGAAAACCAATGCACCAGTGCACAAGGATAAAAAATAAAGTAATAAGTGAAAGAGGGAAAAAATAACACACGTGCAACATGTAACCCTGCAAAGCCATCTTGGTCAAGATCATGCTCTACAAACACACAATCATTATGAGGAGGACCACCATGCCACCTTGGTGTAGCACATATTGTCTCCCGGTACATTCCATGAAGTCACTTGGAGCATAAAATGTTGCAACTGCAGAATGATAGAGATAAACAGCTAGACGAGAAATATTGGGGCATTGATCCAGATTGATATCCTGGTCAGAATCAGGATGTTCTTGGGAATAAAGAAACTGCTGAATATAGTTTTGAAGATCTGGATGCCTATTTTGTAGACCAAGTTGGATAGGATCTCTGGAATATCTATGTACTATTTGTATATGAGAAAATGATCATAAGGATATAGAAATAATACTAACCAGGAGTCTTGGCTAGCTTGACTTCTCCAACATATGCTTCTCTATCATCAACTTTGTCAAAATCTAGATCTTCTTCATCATCATCTTGGATAGTATCGACAGAAGGGTTTGGGACCAATTAGCTGAAATTATGATTATCTAGCATTCCACGAGCAATAAAGTCAACTCGCACTGCTACAAGCTTGTCTGTGCACTGATTAATGAGAAGCATCTGGCCAAGTGCTTTGTATTGACTAGAACGCCTCCAGGGTTTTTTGACAGCCTTGATATGCCTGGACTCGGTGATTGAGGAGCACAAGCCATTGGGAGCACCAAACATTTGAATAAGGCAGCAATAATGAAGAAGAGAGTGTTGGCATGGAAGGGAAAAGCCCTCAGGCTGTACACCTGTAGTACTGAATATCTCTCAATAGTGATGGAGAGATTCAAGTGCATGATCAATAGACTGTAATGTGTCCTCACTAATCACTGAGCACCGAACAAGATAGCAAAATTATGTGAAGGCGCTTATGGCCTTGACCATATCACTAGGGACATGGCCAGCAATGGAAGGAAGAAAAACCTATTGCTGATTATTTAACATTGCTCCAAAACTCAATACATAATTTACATACCTTCATCAAAGCTTTGTAATCATCACCTGTCCACTGTGTGAATCCACGACCCTCAGGAAACCGACATAAACCAGGAAGTGGAGGTGCAGCAGCAATTCTACATTAGATTAAACATAACCCACCCAAGATTTTATAATAGATGCATACTGTCTATCAATATCTGCTAATATTTGAGTAGCTTTTTGGGGAGGGTGAATAAGTTCAATGTAGTTTACAACCCAATCAACCAGATGGGCTTTAAAGGTTCCTTGAATTACTTGATGATGAAGATCTGGTGATAATAGCTCATGAATATCTGCATGAGGAAATCCTGTAGTAAATGGCTGGGATACATCACTGAGGTGTTGATACACAATAAGATCATGATACAAGATACCTACAATAACATCTCCAACAATTCCATAGTTATCCCAAAGTTCTTGTGTTTTCCGGTGTTCGGGTGAGGTATCTGTGTGTTCATGTGAGCGTCATCCAGCTCCTGAATCAAGATTGTCAGGACGAGCAGTACAACTATTTGAGAATTAATACCAGAACTTGACAATCTGATTTCTGAGTCCACATACCGTGCACACTAGCCTTGAACAATACAAGCAAGTAATGCTTGTTCAGGATAATCTGCAATATATGGACCTAGTCCATAAATAGCATGTCAAAAATGTCTGTTGGAACACCAGGTCACTTGAGGTGTCAACATATGAGGATGAAGTGAAATGAGAATATTATGAAGTGATAAATGAAATATCTGATGACAAAACTTGCAAAAATCTTCATCATCTGTATACTCTTGTGTACCTATAAACACTTGTGAAAAGAACTCAATAATTTAAAAAATTATCACTCACTCTTTGGTATTGCCAAGAAACCAATGACAGTTATGCTATTACAATGAGCACATCATGTGTCATTATGAAGGTTTCCCACTAAGACATATAGAGGATAATACTGTGTGTGGCCTGTCGCAACAGACACAGTTGTCTTGTCACTACCTAGAACCACTGGGACAAACATGGCTCCATGTGTTTCCTCGTTTTTAGCAATCTCATCCTATATAGTCTATGTTATCATAGATCAAATGAGTATAAATCCAGATCAATATGACATTTCTTATACCGCCTGCTCCCAAGCCTAGTTCCCAGACATAAGATCTGTATACTGGTGTTTGTCACCATCAAAGACCTGCTTTGGAGCAAAATCAAGGTCTTTTGTGAAGTCAGGGTTTCCTATTTGTTGCTCCAGTACAAGAAGTGGATCACAATACCACACCTCATATTTTGCGGTCATCCATGAAGGAACAATGTCACTATCTGGGCGAACACCATCATACTCCACTGAGAATGACTTCCATGGGAGATCACCTTCCTTAATGGCATCAATGGTTGAGTGCATCTCCTGATGATCTGCAAATGGTGGTGGAGAATTTGGATAAAGTGATGCAAGATTTTGAAGATGTTTATTGAGTTTAGTGTTTGACATTTCTTCCTCTGCAAATATAAATTCTGCAAATTCAAACTCTGCACAGCTATTGAAAGGTGAATAATCATCAACAGCATGTTCAGGTCAAGGAGGAGGAGGAGCATCCAGTGGAATATCATTTCCATAGCTATCACAGGGTGTACCATTAATCATGGGATGATAATGAATATTGGGAGCTGCAGAGTTGGACCCAAACCTAGATCCCTGAGGAGGCTCAGACTCGGACTCGGACCTTTGAGCCGGAGGAGCCTTGTACTCAGGATCCAAGCTTTGATTTGGCAGAGACTGGCCTGGGGACTGGGACCCACTAGCAGACTTGGACCCAGACTTGGAACCGGATCCTCGAACCCAAGGAGGCTTGGACTCAGACTCAGACCTTTGGGCCGGAGGAGGGCTCTAGTCTCTGATTCTGAGAAGACCCAGCACTGGCCTGGGCCCGGGGGTGGCCTAGGTGAGCTGCATCAATATGCTGTTGGAGGCCCCATGAGGAATTGCAAGCCTTATGACAGCCCAATATTGGGCACACAAACATAGGGGAATGGAAGGGCTTGCGATAGTGCATTGTTTAACTAAAAACTTTGGTTGGATTCCAGACTAGTAATGGACTGACAGTAATGAGGTGCCTTACCTCAAAAGTCGTGACTCGATGATGTAAGACTATATAGTGTTACACAATGTGACAAACTTTTCTTTAAAAATATCAAACAACAACAAAACAAAAGTCGAATACAACTAGTACTACTATGCCGGCGAAAAATATGCCTGCTACAATGAATTTGAGGCCGAAGAGATTCATTCTAAAGCCTAAAAAGACAAGGAGGATGTCAGTGGAGGTCGCGCTAGAGAAAGCCAGCAAGGAGCTCACAAAGCAAGCAAAAGCAGCCACAGCCACAGCAAAGGTCCTTGCAATATCCTGCAAAGAAACCACAATGGCGGAGAGCGACCAGTTAATGGATATGGATGCCAACCACCCACCTGTGAAACCGAGAACAAAAGTTGCCTGGACAGCGGCTGTCCAGGAGACGTCTTCTGGAGGTACAGAAGCGGCGGTAGATCCAGGGCCTGCAGAGGACGAGAACAACGGTGGGGAAAAAGTTACTACTCGGATACATGAGTATGTAGCTACTTACTGATCTCATACCCAGCTGATGACTCTGATGATGTGGCACCCAAAAGGAAACAGGGGGTGTCAGTGGAGGCTCTGGGAAAGGGTGTGGAGGAGCCCGCAAAGCAAACAAAAGTGGCCGTGGCTGCAGAGCCAGTGTCCTGCCCAGAAACCACAACGGCGAGTAGGTCAGTAGATTTGCGTGGTGTGGAGTGCCTACTTGCAAGGAGAGGTATCACCAGTCCTGGAGGTACAGCAAACCCTGGCATGCAAGAAGGTAAGTTGCCAAATTCAATGTATAATGCAATAACTTACTAACACTTGTATTCAAGACAATGAGCTGGCTCCTGATGTCGACGAGTCAAACAACAATGAAGAGGAGGAGTCGGACACTCACGACAACAAGGAGGACGAAATGGACACTGACAACAATGGAGATGAGGACCACAGAGACAGAGACAGTAGGAGCGGAGATGTTGATAGGTACGGCGGAGATGAGTACAGCGAAGATAATGATGTTGATAAGTACGGCGGCAACCATTATCTCAACGAGAAATAACTAATAAAGTTGTCAACAGGGAAACTAGTGGTGGAGACCTGGACTTACTTACTGGGTATGAGATCCTTGATGACAACTTGGAGGGCTGCAGAGGCTGGGGCTTTGAGGACAAGGATGAGGTCTGTGGAGGCCGAGGCTTCAAGGTCGAGGACCACAGAGGTGAAGACCTGTTTGACAACCGCTCAGTCATTCACGCACATCCCAAGCATAAGCACCCTGGTGACTCGTGCACGGACTTACAAAAACCGGTGAAGAAGCCTAAGGCCACAAAGTGCAAGGCTGAGATTGTGGAAGCAAAGGTGGCTGCTGCAGCTGTTCAAGCAGAGAAAGATGCAAGGAGCAAGGAGAAGAAAGGCAAGAAGGTGGAGTTGAGAAAACATACCGACATGCTGTGTGCCCCACCAGCTCTAGACCCGGCTATTCAGAAGCGGAAGGCCGTTTCTGATGACTCAGATAGGGTGTGTGTGTAAGTTCTTCCTTACTCTCATGGACCTTAGTCTACTCATTCGATCCCAATGCTGCCCCATTCACAGACCTCCCAAAAAGAAGGTCAATAAGGCCAATGTCAGGGGGCTGCATGTCAATTGGATCCCTTCTGAGTCACAGGTAAAGCCTATTCTGGCACGAGGAGGTCGTGGGCTTCACATGCTGGTGACTGCCCCCCTAGCCATTGCCGATGAGGAAGTCGGTGGTGTTGCTGTGGGTGGAATCAGTGATGGTGATGACTCTGTTGAATGTCCTCATCCCAGGAATGTGAAGCCTGTGAGGTATAGGGTTGTCCAGGGGTATACTGCGGACACAGGTTTGGCATACCACACCTGCACCTGCACACACCACACCCACGGTGGGTAGGGGTACAACCCGACCCACGCACACCGCACCCACGGCAGGTAGGGGTACAACCCAACCTGCGCGCACTGTGGCAACCCTGTGCACATTTGCAGTATGTTGAAACCACATGGTGTACAACGGTTTCCATTGGTACTTTGTATTCATTATTATTTACTAACATATACAATACAAAATGGAAAATATAAATATAAAATGAAACAAGGATGTTGTGCATGAGCACAATGTTCTCACCCCTCTTGCTGCTGTTGGACGTGTTCGCAAAGGCACTGTCTTGCATTTGCGAGCAAGATAGCGGAGTGTTGGTGGGCAGTGAAGCCGCTGTCTCACTTTTACTGTGAGACAGCCAGTGGAGGTGGGTAGTCGATGAAACCGAACCTGCTGTCTTGCATTTGCAAGCAAGACGGCAGAGTGTGATGGGCGGTGGGGCCACTGGCTCACTTTCACTGTGAGACAGCTGGTGAGGGTGGGTAGTCGACGAAACCGAACCTGCTGTCTCACATTTGTGAGCGAGATGGCAGAGTGAGCTGGGCATCACCTTCCGCTTGTGTTTGCAGCGAGGGAAGGTGGAGCCGGGTTTAAGTTAGCATATAAATGAGAGGAAATACTTATCTTTTCACAGTTGAGGGTGGAAGCACCACCCTCAACCGGCTATTCCATATCGGTTCCGTCTGTGTTGTGGTGTGCTGATATGTTGGTGGTCATTTTTTTCATGCAACAAGTCGTTTGTGACCGTGTCACATCCATAAAAAAAATCAATTGCAGTGGAACAGATGAAGAAAAACTCACAGGCTCAAGAGAAACTTGGGCAAAAAGCCCTATAGTATAACTGCCAATAACTGCAACCCATCATTACAGGTGACGGTATAGCCATGGGTATGAAAACTCACAACCCCACCCGTACCCGCATGACCTGTAACCGTGACACTGCAGGTTTTCCCATACCCCTGGACATCCCTAGTGAGGTACTATGGTGGATGCCCGCAGGTGGTAGCCCGAACGGCCACGGTGAGTCATCATCTCGACTTCAACATGTGTTTTCTTTACTTACATGTTACAGGTACACTCTCTCGCCAAGATCAGCACTGCCCCAAGTGTCCAGACCGTCTCTGATGATCACCTGCCTGCTCATGGCACCTGTGCCCAGGGTAGAAAGGAGATCAGTCTGAATCAGTTACCGGTTGTAGTTGGAGAGGACTTCCACCTCAAATTTGTTCCACTTCTCCAGGAATTTGCAGGAACATTAGGACCATGGGATGTCGTCAACAAAGACCAACTCACTCAGCTCTGGTACACAGCAATACCTGATCTCAACTCTTAGCTTGAGACTGACCTTTTGTTCATAATCATGAAATTGGTGAGTTTTATCTAATTATGACTGATATTGCTAACTGTTCTGTGAAAACTAGAGTGACGATCATCTTGCAGAGTGGCGGAATAAATTTGGGGTGACAGCAATGATTGTTCTGGATGCTGTACTCTCTCAAGAGCTCAGGGTTCACGACAACCATAAGTTGTGTTCAGACCTCTTTAACTGGTTGCTCAAGGGGGACAACAAGACCTACAATTACTATTACAAGGCTGTTCCGAACGGTCATTTGCCTGTTGTAAGTAATCATCTTTATTTATTACTGTTGCTCACGTTTTTGCAGGGTATCTTTCAATCACATCTTGTCTCCACAACTCTTGCTGTCCACTTCACATTTATTTCGAGTATTGCCCTTGGTGATCGTGAGCAAGAACCTCCAGTCACGCTGAAAGTCTTTGACTTGGTATATTCACCATTAGTTAGATTACATAATACTTTCCTTACGTGTTTGCAGTGTACCATATTGTACATTCCCAGTCAAACACGAAGTTAGTTCAGTAGCTCAAAGTAAGCACTCTACACAGTCCCAAGGCCCTCAAACATCTACAGGTCAGTGCCCTTGTGCTTGCATTACAGGCTGTATGCTATGTACGCATTTGATAATCCAGAAGTAATACTCACTTTTTTACAGGTTAAACATGTGCTTCTCAACTGGAGTATGGGTGTAAAGGATATTCCATATGGTCCTCCAGGATATTTTTCAAGGACAAACTGGGGTGATCACACTGAACGTCATGATGGTTGGGATGTCTTCGTCAGAAGGGCATCCAACCTAGTCAAGGTAGTGGGCAAGCTTAAGCCTGCACAATGGGAGAAAATTGTCACAAGTGCACTTGCACTTGTGAAGCAAAAAAAGATGGTTGTAATTGATGTTGATGCTGTGCCATCATCAGATTTCTCACTTGTGCATGGTGACAAGGATCTCAAGAAGGATGATTTTCCAGAACTTGGACATCTATGACTAAGGTGAGTTGTATATTGCTACAATGGAATCTATCTAATGCTAGTGAGTTCTGTGTTGTGGCAGCCCCTCCCAGCAGCCATTTGTTTGTCACCTTGTTTATCATTTTGGTTTCTGTTTCATGTTGAGTTTTTGTTACCCATCAGTATGATGTGCATCTCATAGTATAGAGGGGATTCAAATATATCTGCTATGCTACATGAAAATAAGTTTTTTTGGAGCTTGGTGTCCTTTTTAAAGTTGAATCACCTTGCTGGTCTTTTCACAAGGCGAGGTACTTTTTCCAAGGCAAAGTACTTTTTCAAGCCAGGTCCACTTCTTGGAAAAGGCCCAAACTCTTTTAGGCCTTTTGGTACTTTTGGTCCTTGGAAAAGGAGTTCAAGGACTTAAAAAAGGACTTGTAATTTTACTGATGCAAGCAAACACTGAAGCTGAACACAGAAGCTGAACACGGAAGCCAAAGCTGAACACAGAAGCCAAAGCTGAACACAGAAGCCAAAGCTAAACACAGAAGCCAAAGCTGAACACGAAAAGTTGAAATTGAAGTATCCAAGGCTAAAGGTGAACATTCAGAGCAGTGTTGCAATCATGCAATTTTTTTGTCAGCTGATGTTCTTTATATTAGGGCTCACTGGCATGGTCTTCGATCACATATCAAGAAATAGCCATGCCCATATGGGCTTGTGAGCCTGACCTGATTTCCTCCACGTTGCGATGATCCTCCAAGAATCCATTAGTGCCCTTCTGGTAATAACTACAGGGTTTCCGGTAAATAATGAGAATCTTGGTTTTATTTATTTGTAAGTATTACCTAAAATAGACATTCTCAGATGAGTGCTTCGTCTCACTCGTCTTGAATCCCATGGCTGATCCCGACTCAGATGATGAACTCAATATGCTGGAAAGTGAAGATGAAGTCGGAATGATCAATCAAGTCATTGCTGAAGTACCCGCAGGTATATTTGATCATTGTGAATGCTAACTTGAACAGTATCATTTACTATATAGCCTTGTTGTAGCGGTAAAATGGATGGTCACCAACCCTGAGATTGTAGCGAAGCAGGCCAAAGCAAAAGCAGTTCGGGAAAAGAGAAAGCAGGGGGAAAAGTGTGCTCACAATGATAGAGATGAACAGCTGACACAGACCAATACACCAGTGACAGGACAGGAACCCAAGAAGAAGAAGGCAAAAGTACAAGTATCCAGTGCTCACAGATTCATATCTGACCTTTTTGTAGGCTGTCATTCCTGCCGACAGTGATGATGAACAAATATCTGTAGCTATCACTGCATACATTCAAATCTCAAAACTGGGAGTTCTTGCGGTACCAACTAAATCACACAACAAACTGAAGAATGAAGATTTATATGTTCAGAAAGGCCCAGTCCCTCGATTTGTACTCTATATTCCTGTCCAAGATTGCATCCGAGCTTCCATGTCCAGTCGGCAACATTATTAAAAGTAAAATTACCTAGAAGCCTCAGAAACCAGCAAATGCAGCAGCTTTACCTCTCGGAGGATCAACCAGCTTCTCCACTCTTGTTGATGAGTTTGTGAGCAAGAAATCAGGATGCATAGTAATTTTGATGATGCCTCCCCCTACCAAACTGGCAGAAGATAAGCCAGTATGTCATTTTTATCATTTTCTGCCATGGCAACTAGTGATTCTGAATTGTGTACATAGTTTTGGGCAACAGATGAGATGAAGCTCCCAGAGGCTGATTTCGACTATCAAGAGCTTGAGGTGCTGGCTACTCATGATCATGTCGTGCAACAACGTGTATGTATTGTGCATTGTGACTCTTGTTTTCAATCCGAGTCTTCTTTCACACTGGTACTACTCAGATAACCTTCAATAAACTCACCAACCCAGCAAAAGAACAACTTGAAGAGAAATACCCAATAGACAACCACCTGCTCTTTCCAGGCAAACATATACACATCGACAAGAAAACTGGGGCACATTGGGAGCTGACAGCCATGTACTTGAATGTCTGGGCAACTCATCTGGTATGTAACATGTTGTTTTCTACAAATTCTCCTAACCTTTTTGCAGGCATGTCAAATAGCAACTCTTGAAACACCACTGGTTTCAGCTCACTTCAACCAAAAACAGTGCTTACACCCATCAAAACTATCACCTCCAGTTCTCGAAACTCCCAGCTCTACCATTATTCCCAGTCATACACCCAGTCCTCTGGGTGCTGGGTCTTCAAACTCATCAATGATCGAACTTCTGGTGCTCAACATGCTACAGCAGCAGCAAGCCTAGTTCTGACTCAATCCTGGGCCTCAACTACATGTTCAACAAGCGACTGCCAATAATTTGACTTCACCCTCTCCTCACAAACACGCTCACTGGCTTGTCACCCTTGATGAGTTCTGTAATCACTATTTTATCTCAGCCGCTGATCGCAAACGACTTGAAAAACTTGAGTACTGTCCAGGTGATGCAATCAACAAGCTCAACCGAGAGGACTGGCAGGGTCAGGCTGGATTTTCGAAACTTGCATGGGACAGGATGCTCAGTAAACATCAAGTGTTTTTGAAAGACATTCAGAATGGTATCTGGGCATAGGTTAGCACATTGTTATCTGTTTTTGAGTCATTTCTATGTTGTACTTGTTCCATCGCACTTGCAATTCTTCGTATATTGCTCTTGTTGTTATGTAGCTCTTGTTGTCATGTACCCCTCATTGTTATGCATACATAATCACATGAATTATGTCTCTTATTGTCAAGCCTGATCCATCTGCGCCTGCCGAAGAAGATGCCTTCCCCTCTGGGACAGCCCACTCTGAGTCCTGAGTTTGTACATGGCACTCTGGTTGGCTCCCTGTCCCACCGGTCACCACAGGGAAAAGTGTGCATGTTGCAGCATGTATAACAATTACAAACAATTATTGAGTCACTAACCCTTGACAATGATGTAGCCTGCATGCCAGAACCACCCTTCTGCCATTTCTGCCATTATACACCCACATGAGTCAAGGAGAGCCAATATAGGATCTTTGGCCTGGCGAATCAGAGTCCCATGCCTTTGCAGATAAGCTTTCCCTGGGAAAGAATGAAGTTAGCCATGTAAACAGATACAAGCACAGCCACTGACAAGCACTGAATGACTCCTCAATTGGGTTCAGATCAGGTGAGTAAGGAGATAAGTACAGAAGCATAATACCTGGCATAGTTGTAGTAAGATTCATGCATGAGATATGCCAAGGGCCACCTACCAGCATCATTCAGAACTTCTTGCAATGTCTCCGTGTGGTGAATCCAACAATTATCCAAAATCAGAATGCTGTGAACATCAGGAAATGGGTCCATGTGGGGAATCTAGCCCATTGATTAGCAAAGCAAGCAGACATTCATGGCTAGACTTACTAGGTCCTCCACAATGAAGTCAAAGAATGCAAACAAGTCAAGAGAGCCAGGAATGACATGGGTTGCGAGATACCCCTGCTTACTCATAGCAGCAACAAGCGAATAGTGTTCCCCACAGACAAAAGGATCTGTAAGTGCAGCATCATGTCTGACAGGTGCCTGTCTATATTTACGAGTGTCGAGTGATATCATGTTTTTTTTTGCTGGATTTGTTGACAGTGACAAATTTGTCACCTGTACCGGAAAAGTCATTGCAAATGGAGTCAATGAATGCTATATGCTGTTGCTCATCTCTCTCGGAGGCAATCTTGTGTAGAATTTTTCATGAAAGGCCAGCTTTGTCAAGGTTATCTTGTAACACCGAAATAGAGATTGGGAGATCATGATGCACCCCCAGAAACCACTGCAATTCGTCAAGATATGTGTCAGGGTGTCACTCATAGAGGTCTTTGACTGCTGTGAGTGCTGTGAGGCCAATGATTTGTGGATATTGGTGTGCCTGGCCCGGCCTCAGGCCATGAGCCTAGCCAAGCCAAGCCCTGGTAGGCTGGGCCCAGCCAGGCCAAAGTCATGGCCTGCCATGGCTTTTGGCCTGGCCTGAGGTTTGAAAAGCCAAAGCCAAGCCCTCAGGCCGCAGCTTTTTAGTTCAGAGTCAAGGGATGGTGCGGGGTGGTGCATCCACCTCCACTGATACAGGTATATTTTATTTAAATAATTTACTGATTACATTTAAACTACAGATGCAAGAGGGCCGCCAGCACGGGAGGGCCGCATCATCCGTATCACCACCACTCACCCAGATGTCACCACTCCCACCCCCACCACAGACCCCTCGCACACATCACCACATCACCATCCACCTACGTGCATCACGTCAGCAGTGTCACCACCACCGGCACACATCACCATCCCCACCACCACCTGCATGTGTCACCATCCCCACCACATCCCTCTTGCAGAGGGCTGCATCACCACTGGCACCCAATGATAGAGAGATGGGACAGCGCAGGGTGGTGCATCCACCCCTGCTGATAACAGTATGTTTTTATTTAAATAATTTACTGACTGTATTTAACTACAAGCCCCAACAGGCTAACATGATCGACCAACTCCATGGCACCACCACCACCCTTGTGTGTTGCACGAGGGAGGGCTGCGTCATCTGTGTCACCACCAACTCACCCCCACCACATCTCTCTCGCATTGCCACCCACCGAGACGTGTACAAAGGAGCGCATGACGAGCCAGCAGTGAGCCCCTGTCACCTCACAACCAGTCACAGCACATCCATTGATGACTGTTGTGTTTGTGAGGTTGTGGAGAGGCTGGCTGCACAGTTGGCTGCTTGTGCATACAAACACCGCGGCCTGGGCCAGGCCAGGCCAGGCCAAGGCCAAGCCGGTTTTGATGGCTTTGGCCTGGCCTGATGTTTGAGAAAGCCGGAGCTGCCTCAGGCCAGGCCAAAGCCAGGCCGGAACATCTATATTCGTGGACAGCCGCATAGTGGGGGAGGTGGTTTTGTGACCGAGCCAAATTCATCAAAGATCTTGGCCCACCGATAAAGGCTTGCCTGAGACACACATAACACTTCACAGATGTCTGTGCGATCCCGCCCTGATTCACAGACAAAGAGCACATTCTTTCATGTCTGCACTGATGCGGCGGTTGACCATTAGACGGTGTCAGTGCTGGAATTTCCTTACAAGGATAATCCATATTGGGTAATTATGCAAATACAAAAACAAAAAATTCTTATTATTTTTCGAAAGTCCTGTAATTCCTTCCGATCAATGGCTGAGCGCTAGCGCTGAGCGGCAGTCACAAGATGGTTTACGAGGACCACATGATGTCGAAACCTGGTCGACTTCATCCGTTCACACCGACCAAGAACTGGCGCTGCATGATTCAAGATGTATTTGTGAAGAGCCATTAATGTTGACTCATAAACATTGACATGGGGGGGTTGTATTCGACCTCCACTGCTAGTATTAGTTCGTTCACAATGACTGGCGGTGGCGGCACGGTTTGACCAAAGGCTCAACACGTCATGCCCTGGCCATGCTGGTCAATGACTTCCCTTGACCACAACACTGACCAAATTGCCCTATACCTTTTCCTTTCTCGTTGCGAACTCAAGGACATCTGCCCCTCGGCCCCACCCATTCGCCGGCTCCGCTGCCAGATTCTCGGATTCCCCAGGTGAGTTTTCACCCCGGGTTTTGTCTGTGATCGTAAGCCGCCAAATTTATTGCGCTGCATCGTGCACCGGGGTGGGCTTCTTGATTCTTTATGGAGGACGGCACATGGTGTACATTCAATATCCACCTTGACTTGAACGAGTGGACCAACACCGTTTCTGGTCGAAGACATTGAACCCTCATTAGAGCTAACCGAGCTCATTCAAGTGAAAATCTCTCCCGGGGTCAGATTAATCATTGTTCTTCTTCTAGCTCGTTCTGGGGTTCATAACTGCCCTGCGGATTCGGGCTTTGCCTTTCTACCAACAACAGAGGTGCGTACTAAAAGTTAAATTAATCCAGAACGCATTCGTATAAAAGGTCAGACTAGCTAGCATGAATGGTCCTCACAATCTTCGTCCCCATCACTCATCGCAATTAACCAACCAACCCACTAAATAGCTACACTTTCACAATGGTCAAATTCTCATCCTCTTTGATCGTTGTGCTTGCCCTCGTCGCCAGCGGCTTCGCATCCCCGACTTTC
>QLPF01001023.1:0-10343 GCA_003314045.1 Hygrophorus pudorinus
TGAACGAATGGAGCCCAGGTGGAGGGATAGATGCAATGAAGCCACCCTTGGCTGGAACTGCATACAAGCTCAGACCCGGGTGTGATGATGACGCTGCAGCAGGCCTACAAACCCCATGCCCTACTCCAGGCCATACCTCCCCACCTCAGTGCATGTACGGTAAACGAGGTAAGGGGAAAACAGCACGAACGTCGGCATCCACCCCTCAGATAGAAGACAAATTCGAGTATGCACCCCAATTAGAAGGCCCGGCTTAACGAGCTCAGGAGGGCGGGCAGTCAGACAATACACCAGTAGCAGAACAAAAATGTGCACCCAGCAGTACTACCGTGCTATCGAGGACAGGACAATCAGCAAATTCAAAAAGGGTTATAGTGAGGTTTGTGGGATGTGACACACCGGAGCCAGCCCTTCCAGTGACTTAGTCCATCTAAGATGGGGGAGCGGACAGTGACAAAATCCCGTTAGAGATGGGACAGCAGACATCGGCCGACATGAGTATTGTAGTCATAAATAATGGGTTGGCCTATGAGGATGATGAGAGTTTCTCATGGATAATGGATCGGCCGATATTGAATTATCTTATTGAAGATGGATCAGCCGATATGTGACTTTCTCATTAGAGATGGGTCAGCTGACAATCAGTTTTCTTGTTGGAGATGGATCAGCTGACATTGGGTTTTTTCATTGAAGCTGGATCGGCCGATATGTGACTTTCTCATTAGAGATGGGTCAGCCAATATTGGGTTTTCTCGTTGAAGATGGATCGGCTGACATTGAGTTTTTTTATTGAAGATGGATCGGCCGACAATGGGGTTTCTCATTGGAGATGGATTGGCCAACATTGGGTTTTCTCATTGAAGATGGATCGGCCGATATGTGACTTTCTCATTAGAGATGGGTTGGCTGAGAATGGGGTTTCTCATTGCAGATGGGTGGGCTGATATTGCATTATCCCATTGGAGATGGGTCGGCTGATAATTGATTTTCTCATTGAAGACGGATTGGCCGATATGTGAGTTTCCCATTAGAGATGGGTGGGCCCATATTGGCATTTCTCATTGGAAATAGGTCGGCCGATAATTGAATTTCTTGTTGAAGATGGGTTGGCCGATATGTGAGTTTCCCATTAGAGATAGGTGGGTCCATATTGGCGTTTCTCATTGGAGATGGGTTGGCTGATATGTGAGTTTCTCATTCAGTTTCCCACTCAATTTTTGTTGGGCTGCTCTTCATTACATATTCGGCCCTTCAGTCATTCTCAATTCGACAATGCTGCCATTACTTAAGCAACACCCCGCTTCAGCAGTTGACATGGATCAATCCCACATATCTGAAGTTCTCCGATTCACAGACACTGTTTCATAGTATCTAGTCGACCTATTCCAGCATAAATTACAGCAGTGCTCGGCACCCAGCAATGGCATTGGGGCCTCGATATCTTCTCCCCCGATCAACCTGCTCAGGACGCCCATGTCCCTTTCCATTGATCTGACCAGTGACTGCGAGCACATCACTGAGTGTTTGGTAAAGGCATACCAGAACCCATGTAAATCTTTTGGCCTGGCGAGCAATCAGTTTCATCTGTCCTGATCTGCCGACGATCTCAGCCATTATCCCATGGGATGCCATGCGATATTGCGATCGACTGTCTGTGCATGAAAATGGCCGAAATGAGGTGAAGGAAGAGGCTATTTCAAAGGCATACCCACCACCATCAGGGGGATTGGGGACAATCATTGATTCCCCCACCTGTATCATTGACCGGCACGGAGTGATCCTGGCATGGTACTTGCCCGAAGTGCTACTGTCACAAAGACAGGTAGGTGGACCACAGTTATATTATAAACAACCAGTGACCATTAATGCAGTTGACGATGTGGAACTCTACTATACATCTAGCACGGATGTTTGAGAAGTACAGGCTGAAGACAGTGTCAGTGTCCTGGAGAAAATCCTCGGTGTTCTACAAAACGACCGATGAGTGTACAGCGAGGCCGCCCAGCTGTGTAGACATGTCACTGGCTTGGTTCCAGCAAGCTCACGAGGTATGAGTGTCTTTATAGGGATGAATATCGGTGCAAACGTTGCTGCAGAACATCCCTGACTGGCCATTGGAGATTTTGGCCAGTTTGAAGGCTAAGAATCCCGACTGAGGGGGAGCGACATGGCTCAGGATGATGTTTGAGACGACGGCATTAATTAGTGCCATCTTATGGGTGATGCACCCAGGGTTGTATGAGAGTGGACGACAGATGGTGGAAGAACTATGGCAGTATCCGGACCTACATCGGGCACTGGAGTCCTGGCCATCAGTGTTCAATGCACTTACGGCGCTGAGCAACCAAGAGACTCCATTCCACCGGGACAATTATTCTCAGGCTCAATGGCATCAGGAAAATCACTTTGGCTCTGGGAGTGTCCAGAGTGTTTAGAGTGTGTCAGAGTATCCCAGAGTATCTCAGAGTATCTCAGAGTATCTCAGAGTGTTTCAGACTGGCCATCAGAGTGATTATTCATCTCACGGGTTCAAATTGTCCCAGACACTTTCACAAGTTGAAAGTAAAATATTTAACAACTACCAGATAGTTTTGTCGCTGTACATACTCTGCCAATTACTTACCAAAAATGAAGAACTTTTGTCTAAAACATTGTCTGTGGTTAAGATGTGATTAGCAGTCCTTTTAGATAGTCTTTGAGAGAAGAGGAGAATCCAGGTGCAGCATGTTGGCGTTCTATAAGTGAAATAGATTTGTTGGGCTGAGACGGAAATTTTGGAAGCAACAAGATGTTTCTAGTAATATGCTGAATGTTGCTGAGTTTAGGAGGATCTTCCAGTGATGTCTTCCAGGAGATATAATTCTGAAAGGTGGCCATTTTTTCCTGACATGAGAGCCATTTTATCATCTGTGGAAATTTGTCACGATGGTTGCTTGCCCTCCACCCCTCCTTGGCAAAGTCTATATGTAGACGTTCGAACATCTCTGTATTATAGTTGTCTGTGGTACCGAGAAACTTGATAGACTGGACGAAGTGATTTAGTAAATGAAATTTGGGTATGTTGAGATCTTCTCGAATACCGGTGTTGATGAAGTAGGATTTGTGTGAGTGAAAGCTTTTCAAAGCGTCTTCTATGTAGCCCAAGGTTGTATCATCATGAGTGGTATACTGTGCAAGATAGATGAAGTCTAGGAGTGAACAACAGGCAACAATTGCTTTCTTCGGCAAGACTCCTACTAGACACCCGAGGAGAACCTTGGCCATGTTCTTGCACTCTGATCCTGATATCTGTGAAAGTGCAGATATACCATTCTTGAAATGGCATAATTTGTAGGCAGGAGAAAGACTACGAATGCGGGTATCAAGTTCGTTGGGACCAATTGTACGCTGGCACCAGTTGACAAGATGTTTGAATACGCCCTGATAAAGCTGGTGGAGCACATCAGAGGTAATAGCCAGATTGATGTTGGTATGGGGAAATCCCACCCAGAATGGTTTGTATACACTGCCTGATACCTCCTGCGCCATGCACTCCTTGTGAAACTGTGAATTGGTCTCTGCAGTCGACTTTGCCCTGTCTATAACTCCCAACGTCCATTGCTGAGTACGAATGGGAAACAATAAATGATCCTGGAGCTTATCTGCTGGACACTGGCATTTAGGACAAGTTCCGTACTTGGAGCATGACACCAGACATTGCTCGGGATAATCTGCCACGTAGGAAGCCAAGATAGGATAAACCATAAGAACACATCCATCACCCCCTGTCATCTCTAGACCAGTTCTACCAGCATCCATTAAAGGGGCAAGAATTAAATGCATTGATTCATGGAATAGACGTTGATTTCGTGCTCTATGCTCCTTCTTTGTTAGCTTGTTTCTGCTAATTTTATTGACGGAGAGATAACCGATGAGGACGCAGGCATGCTGTGAGGGTTTGCGGCAAAAAGCTTTAGGTAAATTACCCAAAGTCAGATAGACAGGATATGCAGATTTTCCTCCCGTGAACTGAGTGAGTTGGGTCTTGTCCATTGCAATGATAACAGGGGCCAGCGTAGCGCCCGCTGGAAGTCGACTCTGAGATGCTATTAGCCAAGTAGTCTTTAAAATTTGTGGGTTTACTCACCTGAATTACGTGACACCAGGAACCTGTCTACATCTCCAAATACACTCTATGCGTTTGATTGGAATTGGAAAATACTTTCTTGGGAACATAGGCCATATGCTTTGTCAAAGCTGGATCTCCCCAAAGACAACGCATGGCCTCTATGACGCTACGTAATTGAACAATATGTTTTTCTGAGGGCCGATCTCCAAAAGAAAGTAGCTTGCTCGTCCAATTTCCTGCGCGATCTGGAATATTGTCAACGATTTGTGCAGTGCACGAGTATTGTTAAATGAGAGACTAAGTTTCTCTCGCACCTAGCACAAATTATGAGAAAAGATTCCTTTACGTTGCCAGGAAGGTACTAAACTCACCCCAGGAATCGATAGAAATCGATCAAAGGCATTATTTCCAGGGTTTTCCTTTACAACCCAATTTGCCACCTGCCAGTCCAGCTGGGATGCGAAAGGGTAGAAGGCATCTCCCCCGGATGTTTCCTCCTCCATTAGTTCATCTCTATCAATGTCTTTCTCCTTTCTGAAGAGATGTCTCCACTTTTCATAGATACTTTCCTTCATTCGAATAACTTTTCCAGCCCCTTCAAAGATATCTTCTATCCACGTGTCGTCGTCATTGTCCAATACTCGATGAAGCAATCTTCTGGATGCTGCCAAGGTGGAAGGTCCAGGCCCCTGTTCTCCTATTGTTGGTGTGGGCATAGGGATGAAGTCGAATAGATCATCTTCAACGTCATCCATGAAGACTTCCGGACACTCTTCAGTGATCTCCTCCCTTGCCATTTCCTCACCTTGATCAATAATCTGCATATCACCTCCTTCTCCCTCTAAATCCAACTTTGCTAGCTCTGCCAACTTGCCCCTGCGATACCAAGAGCATGAGAGGGCACTTCGAAGGTGAGAAGCACATCCTTTCTTGCTTCTGAAGCCTCTCATGCAAACAGGGCACGTAAGTTCGTCTAGGATATCCATGGCTGTTCAGCAGTTCAGCGATTCGTAAGATTAACGAGAGAGGCAGGAGAGAGGCAGGAGAGAGGCAGGAGAGAGGCAGGAGAGAGGCAGGAGAGGCAGGAGAGTGTTGCAAGAGAGAGAGGCAAGAGAACAACGAGAGAACCAAGAACCATGGACGAGAGCAAGCCTGTCGGTAAACAACGGCCCGGGCTGTTTGTTCTTTACCTTCCTGGCTCTTCCCAAAGAAGCTAATGTTCGATAAGATTCTTATCACGTTCACCTACGGTGTACTTAGCTATTTAGCTGGTGGTGGTGAATCTAATCACTAAAATTACCACACGGACTAACTTTGATGTACATTGAGAACTTTCTGTACACACAATTTACACCCGTACTTGTTGCACCTCAAACTAGGGCGTTCTCCTCTTCACTTTCCGTGATCTGCAATATATCATACACCACCAGAAGTTCAGTGCACTGAGCATTACCTGCACAGTTATGGAAAACCACGTGAGAGAAGTCGATTACTTGAACTTACCTGTAGCCGATAAAACAACATTTTCGGGTCACCAATCGCCCTGAACGATACCACGTTGATGAATTTCTTGTAGCGACTTCCAAAGACTGAGTCTATAGAACTTGTTAAGTCAGTAAAGAGCCTTCGCATAGACCGGGACTTACCTCTGAATGCATGTAAGCTCCTCAAAAGTCATCAAACATTGGCCCCCATATTTCATACCTAGGACGTGAATATGTTGGCCCACAAATAAATCATACACTTGGGGGACTGCCTGACCTTGAAGTGTTGAGAGGGCAGTGTATACTTGTGCTTCATTCATAAGTAGTCGCTTGGAGTGCTTGTCATTAGCAACCTTGCACACCCAATCTGCAATGCCCAAGCCATCCAATTGTCCCCAAAAGACTGCTCTGACTACACTGCTTCCTAAGAAATATGTCATACAGACTTTGACGTGGCGTGAAGGGAGACAAGTCAGACATGGAGGAAACATCTTCGAAAGGCGAGATATGAAGGAAAGCAGGAGACAGAGCAAGAAGTGGACAAAGAGAAGGGGAGAGAGTCACATGGGAGTGTGGGCATTGCCAGGACTTGTGGATGAGGCTGTGAGATTGTAGGTAATCCATTCACTCAGCTCAAACATCAAGTGCAAGATTTTAGCCTAAAAACTTGTTAGAAATAGGAAAAACTTGCAGAGTGTCATGAAGTACTGACCTTGGAGATGGATAGGACACTCATACCTCCAGTCAAAATGTTTGTGGAAGCCTCATAATTCTTGACGTTATCAGCCTTGGCTGCCGAGCGTGTTCATCCCAAAGGAGGGTCAGTTCTTATCATTGGGATTTTCAAAGAACATGAAGGTCTGATCTGGATTCCTCCGACTCTTCCGTTCAGGAGGCAAAAAACCACAAGGGGCATGAATCTGGTGGTGGGGTCCAGCGTATCAAGTATGTCAGAGCAAATAAGACCGTGGAGGTTGGTGTTAGGGATCAGGCAGAGTGTGAAGAGCATGTAACAATCTCCTTCGAAAAGTATAGCATAAGGAATCTTGCGTGGTGGGAGAGCATCAATATTCCTATCTATACAGTCATAAGAAACAAAAATGTTTGCATAGCCATAACTCACCTTGAAAATGATAGCCCGATGGTCAGTCTCTGATTGATTGAGGATCAATACTGGCCTCTCATGGGCCAAGCAAAGAATATTTTTGGCATGCTGCAAGAAGGCACTCCAGCTCTTCACTTCTAGGTGGAGCTGTGGCAGCGCTCCTGGATAAGAAATGTAGAGTCCATCAGGAATCTGGTGGTATACCGCCGTTTGTGCCGTGGTCTCTGGGATTGCAGCATTCTGGTCAACCTGCTTTACCGCAAATAATACAGCCAGTGTCATTCATTCAAAAAACGTCGTGCTGGTTCCCTCCTTGTGGAGAGCGTAATTGTTAATTGATGCCGGCACCAGGCTAAAAGCAGCCCTAAGGCAAGCAGACGGTTGTTCATCTCGACCTGGAGCTGTTTGAAGATAACTGCGCAGGGCTGTTATCATGTGGTTCAGCAGGTTGGGATCGTGCACCAGGAAGGCAGGGCGTCCTTCAGCGTGCGGTTGGATGGTGGAATTGTACGGTGCAGTGGTGACTGATGAAGCTGTCTTTCGGAAGTCGAAGCCTTCGGGCAGAGCAGGACACATAGCGGGGACATACTCCTGTAGGGTGGCCATCAGTGTAAGGTAGCGATCGATAAGGAATACCTGTACAGCTTTTTTTTCATTGAAAAAAATCCTTCCTATTCCGGATTGATAGCAGGCCTCCTTGGGCCTACTTTACAAGTCAGCGGTTAACAGTGGATAACAGATTTTCTTGAGAAAAAACACCTTCCTTTTTTGGAAAGCCTGCGCCGCAAGTCTGCACGACGTAAACTGAGCAGCAAGCCTACGCCCTGTCCCACCGTCATGGATACTCTTTCTCCTGATGAGCTCTCCAACCTTTTCAAATACCTAGCTCAATACTCCAGTACACTCCCCCCACCTATTTTTATGGTCTACAAGAAACTGGCAGACCGTTATTGGGTTCAGGTCCGTAACCTTATCTTTTTTCAATGTGATTTTAGATTTACGAGTTAGGTTATGCTATAGCCGGGCAACTTGCTAGTTTCTTCCTCAGCTCGGGACGGTTTTCAATCTGTTTCTGATGCGTCAAGTCAAACTTCTGCACTCGACGTTCCTCAGCAATCAGAGGGGCAAGTCTCGCCATTGGGCAGGATTTCTCCTTCCCGTTCACACTCCTCTGAGTCCTCCACACCCTACTTCCCGGGTACAGATGTAGAGGTGTCAGGTTCCAGCTTACGCCCAGCACAAAATCAGAGTGACAGAGCGGCCGCTTGAAGATCTGATCGAATCGAAAAACGGAATGATAAGGTGATTACTTATGATCCAAACTGTCCTTGCAGAGCCACGAAAAGAAAGAAAAAAAAGAAAGAAAAACCAGGCAGCTTTGATCCTGTTGAAGGTTGATGGGAAGTCACGAACCTGCTGTCAGCTGCTACCGGCGATGCAGCTTCTTGGGCTTCAGAGTTATTATCCCTTCTCTCACAAGGTTCCTCCAGCAACTTGGACGATTCGTCATCGCTAGCGTGGATTGATTCCATGAAGACTTTAGTAGCTGGCCGAACTTGTGAGGATGAGAACTCTGCTTTGGTGACAAACTCTATTACTTCCCTGGTCTTATGCTGCAAAAGAAGCCTTCAGATGTCAGCCGGGCTAGAATTCATGATGATGATTAACATGCTGCAGCTGGCAGCAAAATGTGACAGGTAAGTAACGAGTTAAATGGACGAAGCGTTCAACTTGTGAACGAAATCATTTTAGCACCATGCAAACAGAAAAAATGTCGGTGATGATGCTATACAATAACTTCGTCGTGCACACAGAGGGCGCCCCAAAAGTAGCTACTTTTCAAACATGGGTTGGGATAGGAACGAAGTTTGCAGCTATTGCTGGTGCCGGTGAGTTACGATACTCCCTGATACGTTGATGGACTTATGATATTTTATATTTATAGGATCGATATATTTGCTTATGATAATAGCAGCGAAGAATAGGCGTATCGAGATGGGGAAGATGAAATTTGATGCCATTTATGCACTGTGTAACACTGTTTGTCAGCCGGATCCTGGTGAGTGCCAGGCGACGATCTACATTCAGGATACTGAACATTTCATTAGCGACGGACGTAGGCCAGGATATCATCGGTAGACTCATCCCCCTTATCGCATACCTATGGTGCCATATACCTTTGAAGATTTCAACTATGTTTTCGAATGTTCTTCTGACCCACAACAGGCTCACCAACAACGTTGAATGTCACGACTTTGATGCTTCAGATATATTTTTTGATAGCATGCGCCAGAAGTACGTAACTGGGAGGATAACGGAGTACACGGTTGCTTATCAATTTATTTCAGCTGCTTTAGATGTCTGCCTAGAAATCGTCAGAGCTGGAACTCATGCTTACAACCTGGGGAAACGTCACATGAGACGTGGCCGCTTTATCTGATGAATCACAATCTGCTCATCTCTGCAGCATCTGAAACGTCCTCTCGGCCACCATCACCCCTTTCTGACATCGAATCTGAGACATCTCGACCATTGCCGCCGTGGCCAGGCGACACGGAAGAAGACGTAGAGGTTCCTATTAGTTTCGCATCAGACTTCTTAATGAGTTCAGACTGCGTGGTGCTGGACACAGCGTTTAATATGGTTGCCCCTTCGAACACCTGGGTTCTCTATCCCAGAGACCAACTTAGAAGACAACTATGGACAGATGAACAGAGAGGCTACACTAGTCAGGCTCAAGTTACATATGACTTGGCAGATTTTGCGGATACCGTAAGCACATCTTTGTGACCGCAAATGACACCCTGTTATAAGCTTAAAAGGTTTCTAAATTTTACAATGAGCACGGGGTGAAGAAGCAGAATTCCTATATGCTGATTGATGAAGTTTTGTTCGACAGGTTAGTACTTTAGCTGGATCGGGTCCTTAGTATTCCCGTTTAAGCTTCTTTTTCAGGAAGGCTGTTAAACTTAACAGCAAGGATGGAACTTTAGGTGCTTTCATCTGGGGGGACATGCCTTCAGCTATGCGCTCTTCACTTGAATGCAACCTAAGAAATGCTTTGCTTTTGGACGGCAGCCCTTCCTTAGTACTTACAGATAGTGCAGCTAGTATAGGAGGCCATCAATATCCGTCTCTTCACTTCGATTATTATTCCAAAACTGTATGAAGGTCAGTTTCTGTTCAGTAGCACTCATCAGTTTACTCACCAGTTAAGCAAGGAGACGGTGCGCCTTCAAACGTACATCCCTATCTGTTAAAACGAATGGGAGTCAGCAAGACAAATCATCATCAGTTATTCCCTAGGGTCTCAAAAGAAGTTACTGAGCATGAAAGGGAGTACGACAATTTGTGTAACGTGTTTGAAGAATTCTTTTCTTGGGTTGAAAAAAAGGTAGGCCGAGTTTGAATTCCTTTAATTGTCTACTAGCTAATTACCTTTTTCTAGTTACAGGACTATCTTCCAGCGGTTTACCAAGATCTTTGCTTATTCGTGGACGTACTTCCAGGCAAAGAGGCCTCTCCTACGCATCCGTTTAGTGGTTTTGTTCTCAATCTCAACGTCGTAACGAGGGCTCACCGAGACATGAAGGATCAATCCTGTTGCCTCATACTTGTCATAGGAGAACATGTGGGCGGTGAGCTT
>QLPF01001028.1:0-13249 GCA_003314045.1 Hygrophorus pudorinus
GTTCTTAACAGGCTCAAAGTATTCTCCCAAATACGGTTGAAATACAGTAGTACCAATACATGACTATCACTGGCAGCTCAAGTCTGACATTAAAGGAGAGCTTGCAAGTTTGTCTATAGATCTATTGACCAAGAAACTGTTGCAGGACGTTGCGCAGTTGGCGCAAATGTTTGCTCTCTTCAGGACACCTGTTGCTGGACTCGCACTTTTTGATCCGATACCATGTCGCACAGCGAGCCAGAACGTTATTAGACGGTTGTTCGCATTCAACACGTCCGACTTGCGACGCACCTTATCATCAATAATATCCCTTCGTTGTATCCACTCGGGGATAACACCGCGTTCCAGGACGTGTAGCACCACCGAAAATACCAAGCCAAATTGGATGTCATTCCACACATGGAAAAGAAAACCGAACCGAAGTTTTCTGAAATAAAACTGTCATTCTCTTGCGATATATAGCGGGGTTATGGTTATGCATATGCAAATAGTGAATACAGTCCGACATAATACTAAGATGGGAGGGTAAGTATCCAGCGTCTGCAATCTATGGGACCTAGACCAACATACACTGGTTTCAACAAACACCCTCTTTACTTTGAATTTGTGGCGTCGTCGTGCGCCTTCAGCAGATCAGCCTGTGTTGTTCTGAGTATCCACACGGCAGGCAAATGTCAAAAAAGAGGTTCACCAGTTCTGCCTTCTTTTCCTCAATCTACCGTCATAATAAGAGATATATACAACGGCGGCGTCCACGTGAATCTACATACCGACTTCTTTAGTGCTCGCAGTTTTTGTTGTTCTTGCCTGCGAGCATATTCATCTAAGGATATCTTTAAACGAGTGGTACAAGGCGGATACAATCATTGCGCACTTTCATGCGCTTGTTCCTTTTTGCTGAAAGGGTGTATGTTAGACAGCAAGATTTAGCAAGTAAAACCGGACGAACTTGAAGCCCTTCGACTGGGCTACGCTACCATCATTAGCACTCGTCGTATAGTGTTTAGGCAGAACAAAAAGACTGGGCAGACGACGGGCACTGGAAATGCGGGCAAGCATGGTTGTCGGTTGGTGTTCAACTTCCGAAGTCACACGTCACACTCCCGCTTTCTGACGACCATGTCAACTTTTCTGAGGCAAACGGTCAGCGTTGTACGAAGTTTTTATTTTTATTATGCTATGTGGATATCTTACAATTGCGAACAGGTACGCAATGTATCGTGTTCTCGTGCTTTCACGAGTAGCTCTGTGTCCCAGAAAGGTACGACACGCATGCTCTGACGGATAGTTAATTCCGAACACACCCTGTGACAACATAGATCTTGTCCAGGACCTTTATCTCAGGGAATTAAAAGCATACAGACCTCCACCCGCTGTACGTTTATCTTCCTGGTGACAAACATGACAGCTAGTTCACGTCATGATCCCAGGTCAAGGACGCTCATGTCGGTGTCGTTAAATCATACTCCTTGCCGCCCGCTCCGAAACCTCCCACCCTCCCCTCCAACCTTGCTCCTGAGCTTTCAGCATATGATGCTGCTGAGCCTTCTCGGGCGACTGAAGCCAAATCCGCTAGCTCAACGACACAGGACGTTGGCACCGGTGCCGAGGCATACCTGAACTTCCTGGAGCAGGACCTTCCCAAGTCGGATGAGGCGCACCACTAACTATATTATACATAGATGGTTCGATACAAAAGAAACTAGGTTGTAATCCAGCTTCACGGATAATTCTTCAGCGTTCGATTGTGCGAAATGCCATCATCTGAAGGCTTTATTGCAGTGAATACTCGGGAAGGATATCCGCGATGGCGTGATACTGTAATTAAGTTGGTTCCCCACCTCCCGACATGGCGAATACTGCCCCCCCAAAGGTAGAGTTCTCCAAGCCGTAAATGCCATTAACTCGGAGTTATCTCGTTCGCCCACTAACCTCAACTTACAGAATTCGGGGATAGGGGTTGACTGTGGAACAAGGAAAAAGTTCGTTGTGTCCGAGAGTCGTACAGTGACCGCGATGGGTTAACAGACAGACGTCACGGAACCTGGTGAATAAGCTTCGAGGGATAGCAAAGCTTAAAGACGGACGTGAGTACTAGTAGTGTTCATTTGTAAACGTGCCAGTGGTTCTGGCCGTAAGTTCAAACGAAAAGGAGGTCGAGGATCCGAGACTTTTTGCCGTTAATGCAATGGAGCGGTGGCGCCGGGTACTACCAGTAGTTATTCACTAGAATGAAGCTTCGAAGTATGCTACAGATATCGAACACATTAGTAAAACGTAGTAAAGGGATGGCGGAGGACGTCTAAAACATCTATGAGAAGAAGTACTGCGACCCCTTGATCGTTTCGACATCAAAATTGCCTTTTTTCGGTATGGGCGGCAAAAGGTCCGTAAGTTCAACGAATTTTCCGAGTAGCGCGGGTGATGGTTCTCCGTCTATTTCATTTTGCTCCGTTACTTCTCCGTCTAACAATTCTGCTGCCTCCTGGAGAGAAGACGGCGCCGTTTCTGAAAGGATGTCAACTCCTGCGAGCACCTTGGCTTGCTCTGGGAGAGATGTTCCGGCGAGCTTGAGCTGTTTTACTAGTTGTCCGGTTCGGATGTGGACCAGAGGAACTTTGTAACCTTTATAGCGTTCCTTGAACTATATCACGTTGAGAGGGCAGGACTGAAATCGGCAGCGGAGATGGCCTACCTCGGTTTGAAGTCTGCTAAGCACATCCGAGGAATGGAGGGCAATGAAGGTGTCGCGAATGATCTCAGACATTTTGTCGATGCTAGCGGCATGTGTCCAGTATGAATCATGAACGGAAGCGAAAGTCAAGCCCTGGGTCTGGCGTGGCTCAGTTAGATCAACAGGATAGAAGATGCAAAGACGTGACTCACTCGACACTCAAGCGCTGTCAACATCATGTGAGTTGCATCCAGACTATGAATAAAATTAGGGGGGAAAGCTGAGGCTTGTTTCAACGCATTTACTGGGACGAATAACCATAAGTATCTTCACCGGCATTATAGGTTGTTGAGGTCACCTTCCGCGGGAGAATTGGGATCAGAAATGTACACAGTCTGCAAGGACGTCATGATCTGCTTTCGTTTCGTCTTCCTGTATGGCTGCACAATGGGTAACCCAAGAGGAGTAGTCCAGACAACCGATGTCATCTGTTCCTTCCTCAACCGGCTCACAGGCAGTGTTTTTGCGCCACTCTTCTTCCTCCGTCGGACAATGTGCTCATCCATAGCCTCTGGAAGTCGTTCTTCAGGAATGGACTTTGCAATTAGCCGTGCACACATGTTGAGCCACATCTGGATGCCCTTGGCGCCACTGAACAGATCGCCGATACAAAGCAGTGTCTGTAGGAGATGAAAAATCAACGGTGGGCCAGCACAAATGATGTCAATCCGCTAACCTTTTTTGCCAGGTAGGCAGCTGCTCCCCAACACTCCTCCTCAGGAATTTCTTTCTTATCCTTGAGCTGCTTCTCGATCTGGTCTCGAGCACCAACAAATGTGACGCCGTACACTGTAGTCATCACCTTATTGACCAGGTGTTACATTAGCACCTCTTCGCCATATCCAGGCGCGCAAAACTCACAGTCTGTTTCACCACCTTCCTCGAGACTTTACCCGTAAGCATATGGGCATACTTGTCGCCCGTCAACAAGTCTTGTTGCAGCATCTTCTCAACCATGTCCGCGACGAATGTGTAGACATCTGACGGCCGATCGGTTACGCTCAGATTGACTTGTTTGGCACCCCGATCGTCACCACCAAGTGCTGCGTAGTGCTGGAGACCGTTACATGTCCCGTCCTGGTGCACCGGAAGAGAAGACATGTAAGCACTGGGATCTTCGGACTCGAGCGCAGCGCGAAGCTCCATACACGTCGCGAGACACTGCCATGGATCATCTGCCCGCGTCCACCAGCGGTTTCCCTACGATTAGACAGATAAATGAATGACTTGGCTCGGTTTGGTGGTGGCTTACGTCCAACGGACTTTCCGCACTGTCGTAAATATCATCCAGATGTGACATGACGAAGTTCTCTCGCTCATCGAAATTACCCTTGTCAAAACCGTATAAATTAGCCAGATGGATCTTGAGCCACCTCAGGCCCCGTAGACCTAGAGGCTTTGATTCACCAAACATTAACAATCCACGACTAAGATCATCACCGATGTGGTTCAAATGCGGAGGAATGGGGTATGCGCGGCCACGGAAATCTAAATTGTGGGGAAGATACATTGTGTCACCCAGGAACTGATAGGATGGTTAGTGGATGCATGCAACTAATCAAAGCCCCAGACTCACAGCTCTGGCAATCTCAATCTTATAATTAACATTACATCGGTCCGAGTGATTGTTTGCTTTTCTCTGGACATACGCCTTCTGCCTTTGTAGATGTATGCTTCTGGCTTTGAGATCGGTCTCATAGTTTTCCGGCCTTTCTGGTTCGGGATCATCATAGACAGCTGGTGGGATTTTGGACAGTCGTTCTCCGGAATTCCAAACCTTGAGGACGACATCAAAAACATTTCGATTAATTTTCCACGGTGTGCTGCCCAGAACATCCAAGCCTGCATATACAAGCTCAACGTTCCCCAGGACAGATGCGTGTTTAAGGTAACTGAGTTGTTCTTGCGAGTCCTTGAAGCGCATAGCCGATGCTGTAAACTAGTCAGCGATTCATTCACAGCGGGAGAGGTTAGGAGTACTCTTGTTGAACAGATAACCACCCTGGTCGTGGTTTAGCCAAGGCTTCGGCTTGACGAGCATAGGAAGGTGACGCGGATGCAATGTTTCTCGTAAGCCATCCTTGGCGATTCGTTCTCCAACCACAGGGTTGAGTCTGATCACGCCAAGTTTTTGCCCTCGCAGGTATTCGTATGAGTGGAAGAACGCAGGTTGAACCTCCGAGCTGAGTAATGTTTGAGTTCAATGCGATCCAAAAGTTGAAGATGCTCACATATCATCACCGCTCCGTTTATCCTTCGCAGTCCGGGTGACCGTTGACACATCCATCAAACAGTCCACCAAGATACTGCCGACTCTAACCCTGAGTAGTTGCGTCCAATCTGACGTCCACTCTTCCGCATCCTCCATGTACTTCCTTGCGGCCACTCTTCGTGCATGCAGGTCCCGATATCCAAACCTCGTGAAATAACCATGTTCCCCAGGCCGCGGATGCGTAGGAATCTGGATATTGTTCTCCTTGCACATCTCCGCCTTATATTCAACTTCGACGGCTCTGCCCACAGCAAGGAGAGCGCGAGCCGTTTTCATCCCATCGCTGACGCCCCCAGATCCCTGAAGTCTCATGATTTCCAAGATGGTGATCAAGGACAGCTTCTCAGGTTTCACAAGGGACAGAAAAGGGCCTAACTGATTCCCTTTGGCTAACGAAACGATTCATCACCATTGAAGAAAAAAGCCAGAGGGTGTTGCTCACTTGTGTTAATCTCATGTGCAATGATCGCTTTGATCTCCGCTTCCAGTCGCATCTTGAGCTTCTGATGCCAGTCCCACATCCACGCCTGTAAATCTGCCTGCATCAAACCGCTGTTACTTAAACCCAACTCCTCAAACAAGTCCGCCTGATGTTTAAGCCGCTCCACGGCGACATCGTATACGGATTCCTCCAAGAGCTTTTGCCGCGACGCGACATCTTCCGGTAGCACCCGTCGAGCAAGCGCCACCTGGGCGAGATGTTTACGCAGGTTATCCAGGTTGAATGGAATTTCGAGTTCAGGTTCTATTTCTAGCATGGCGCCATCACTTTCGGCATCACTGTCTCTTTTCTGCAAGACAATAGTGGTAAAGATGCCTTGACTAGATCTTGTATAAAGGAACGGACCTTGACTCTCAAGACAGGCTGGACCTCAGGAACATTTTCCAGGGGGTCAATATACTGGCTACCAACAGCTTCCGCTTGGCCGAGTTCACTGACGACTCTTGACAAGTTCAATTCAACGGCTGCTTTTGAGAGCAATTTGATGACACCAGAGGCATCTATAGATGAAGTGAATACACGATCGGAGACGACGTGGGAGATGGACAGTTGGCGATCGATGATGTTGGTGAGGATCGTTGTGGGAGTATGCAATGCAATGGAGCGGACTGGTGTCGCAGAGTCGGGATTGAAACTAGCAGGTATATCTTCAGAACCGTCGCACAAACAAGGGTCTAAACTCACCGTAGCCAAGCAATGAGCATAACGGCGTAGGTAGAAGGGGTTGGGTTAACTTTCTCATCGCCGTTCTCCATTTTTTCAAACAAAGAACTCGCATCTTCAAGCCAGAGTGTCCTTTTATCCGGTTCTTTTGTTGTGGCCATATTAATGAAAGCCTCCAAGAAAGAATTATAAAGCCGAGGCTCCAAGATAGGATCGCCTCGCTTCGTGGTACGCAGCCGGTCAAAGATCTGCTTCGCACGAGGTACATCGTAGAGATTGTGCAAACAAGCATCAATGACCGCCAGCAAATCTTGAGTGGGTGAATCGGTAAAGTAGAAGTCGTTAATGGCGGAGGCTCGGTCGTCTGGCAGAGGTGTCGGAAGCATTGTATACGGAGCGCGGCGTCTCAGAAATCCTTGCATGTCTTTGACAAAATGAGGTATATCATCTCCTGCGCTCTGAGAAGGCATGAAAGTAGGATAATTAGGACTTGGAACTGTGGTTGCAGTTGCAAATGCAGGCGCGTGAGCCTTTTTTGAAGGAGTGGAATATAACCGAGAACGGAGAAGACATGGGCGTGAGTACGACAATAAAGTCGTCTCCAGCGTGCGGGCTGTTCTAGGAATCATTTTTGCTCTTTGGCGTCGTGGTCGATGAGCAGGCAGCGTACTGAGTACGGACCACAGTGCGCGCAAGTTTTGAGGGCGTTTACATAACCCACTCCTGACCTGACTGGAATGCCTCCAAGGAAAGGCGAAAACTATGAGCTCAGCGTCGACCTCAACAGCGAATATCGGGAGAAACGCAAGGATGCAATCAAGAGAACTATAGCATCTATGACAGTGGGCAAAGGTACGCTCGGTCGTCGTGAATATTATTGCCGTCGTGAATGGATCATCGGTTGGTTATAGACGTCAGTGGCCTTTTCCCGGATGTCTTGAAGAACATGCAAACCGATGATCTCGAGCAAAAGAAGCTTGTATATTTGTATCTTATGAACTATGCCAAAACCCAGCCGGAACTCGTCATTTTAGCAGTCAATACTTTCGTCAAGGACACCCATGATCCCAACCCGCTGGTTCGAGCTCTGGCCATACGTACAATGGGCTGTTTGCGCGCAGAGAAGATTATCGACTATCTCTCTGATCCTCTCCAGAGATGTCTCCGCGACGACAATCCGTACGTACGCAAGACCGCCGCCCTCTGTGTTGCCAAGTTGTATGATCTCAAGCCGGAACTTGTGATCGACAATGGTTTTCTGGAGCAATTGCAGGAGATGATATCCGATAGCAATCCTATGGTGAGTCACTACCTGAACCGAATCGGAGGCTATTCATTACACGTTAGTAGGTCGTTGCCAATACTGTTGCAGCATTGACGGATATCCACATTGCTTCCACATCACAACCCTCCACCTCTTCGTCTGACCCCGGAGTCTTCACCATCTCCGCCTCCATCCTTAACAAGCTACTTATCGCGCTAAACGAATGTTCCGAGTGGGGTCGTGTCGCCGTTTTGAATGCGTTAGCACGGTATATTGCCCAAGATGACAAAGAGAGCGAACATATTTGTGAGCGTGTTGTCCCACAGTTCCAACACGCAAATGGAAGTGTCGTTTTGGCCGCCGTCAAGGCATGCCTCTAAATTGTTCGATAGTAATTTTGCTGATCAAGTTTTAGGTCATTATGATCCATATGCGCGGAGTTGGTCGGGAAGAACTCATCAAACAACTTGTCCGTAAAATGGCCCCACCCCTCGTGACATTGCTTTCTTCTCCACCGGAGGTCCAATGGGTAGCCCTGCGCAATATAAACCTGCTGCTGCAAAAACGACCCGAACTGCTCTCAAATGAGATGCGTGTATTTTTCTGCAAGTATAACGATCCCTTGTACGTCAAAATAGAGAAGCTCGACATCATGGTCAGATTGGCTAGTGAGAGTAATGTAGACGCGCTTTTGAGCGAGTTGAAAGAGTACGTGACCCCAATCTTCGTTCATTCTATGCTTATTTCGTCTTTCCACATCTCAGGTATGCATCAGAAGTTGATGTAGACTTTGTGAGGAAGGCTATCAAATCCATTGGGCAAACGGCAGTCAAAATCGACGCTGCGGCAGAGCGATGTGTGAACGTGTTGCTGGATCTGATCGCAACTCGGGTCAGCTATGTGGTACAAGAAGCTGTGGTCGTCATGAAAGTGAATGATATTCCCACATCCTCTTCTAAAATATCTAACCTCTATTAGGACATATTTCGGAAATACCCTTCAACATATGAGGGCGTTATTCCGACCCTTTGTGCAAATCTTGACGAACTAGACGAACCCGAAGCGAAAGCCTCTCTTATTTGGATAATCGGAGAATATGCCAACAAAATCGACAATGCAGATGAACTACTGGGCATATTCGTGGACTCCTTCATCGAAGAATCATACCCGGTATAGCCTTTCTGGGTCTCATCGGATGGTAAATCACTAAATGGAGATAATGCAGGTGCAACTACAAACATTAACTGCCGTCGTAAAGTTGTTTTTGAGGAAGCCTGATTCATCACAAGGAGTGGTGCAGCGTGTCCTCAATACCGCCACCAAAGATTGCGATTCACCTGACGTACGGGATCGTGCTTACATTTATTGGCGTCTTTTGTCTACAGATCCTGGTGCCGCCAAGGTATGATCTCGTGTTCACTTAATTGCATGGTCTGAACGTCTTGTGCAGGCTGTGGTTCTCGCACATAGACCTCCAATCTCGATTCCTCGAACAACTGTTGCACCGGCTTTGTTGGAGGAACTCCTCGGGGAAATATCGAGCTTAGCAAGCGTTTATCACAAACCGGAAGAAACTTTCGTTGGGCGAGGAAGGGTCGGTGCGGATTCCGTGCAACGGAAAGGAACGGAGTGAGTATATGACCGCCGTATTACCGGTATAACTAGAACTGACATTACCTTGCCAGGCTTGGTGAAGATCGCTTCTCAACGCAAAAGGCCTTACAGACCGTTGTGGCTGGTCAGCAAGCCGAGAACCTGCTCGATTTCGACGATGGGCCCTCATACAACGGCCAGCCGTCAGGTTTGGCTGCCACAGAGGTATTATCCACAACACCGGCAGCTGCAAATCTTCTTTCCGGCACGTCAGCTAATCCACTGGATGACCTTGTTTCGATCTTTGGCGGAGCTGGAGGGCCGGATCCTGGGCAACCAAATACACTGGGGGCATTCTCGTATGGTGGAGGTTTCGGATCTGCAATGTCGCCTCTGCCACCGCAAACTCCCAGCAGTCTTGGACCATCGTTTACTGTACCATCTGCTCAGCAGGCCAAGCCACAGGAAGACCTGTTAGGACTTTTCTAGTCACGCTGTATATGGTGATATCAACTTTGGGGTTTTTTTATTTTCAAGTTTTGGCAAATAATCTAAGACGGTGACGTGCCAGTGCAAGTTTGGGAAATCTGAGCGCTCGTGGCCCTCGGTAGCTTGCTATTTGTTGGATTGCCGAGCACTTCGGAACCATTGGCGCGCGACGTGGTTCTCCTTCCGTTCACCATGACTTTGCTGACAAATCACTTGTTGGTGTCAACGAGGCATGTTCTGCACATGCGATTTGATCACTCTGAAAGTCTAGATTCGGTTCCTGCAAGCAGCGAAGTATGTTAGCATGAAGCACGTCCAAGGCATGACCGTAACACGCATGGACGGAGACCTGCAATGCAAGTTTTTGGGCGGTGAGCCGACCGTGGTTGTGAAATAAAAGACGCCCTCAAAATTACGATTGCGAAGACCTTTCTGTGGTCTGGATCATTTTCCTCATGCGCGTGCTGAACATTGTGGCCTTCCTCCCTCTTTTGCAGCACATTGTCTGTCAACAGATATTTGATGTCGTCAGTATTTTTTATATCAGTCGATCTCGTCCATAGATCCCTGAAGTCTGTTCCCAGTGGTCGACGACTTGGGATAGGTCAAAATTGCTTACTTACACAAACTTGTCGCCAAATCCGATCAACTTTATAGCACCAGTCGCCATAGGCAGCGCTGATATCGTCGTCGATGACACTATAACATATCAAAATATCGCCGGCTTCGGAGGCACACTCAGTAAGAATTGTTCATTCTGAGCATGGGGACTGACCGTTTTAATACAAGCCCAAGCCGACTCCTCCGCCCTTCTTCTGAACGATTTGAAGGTAAGACAGCCGTTTGCGTCGTCTTAGCAAACTCGAAATTTAAAAAAAAATTAGAACCAGAATGCGGCCAACTATCAAGCTCTCCTGAATTATCTTTTCAACCGTAAGTTTTGTCGTAGTTTGCTAGTGAATATAGACGTAACCATTTTCGTTTTCCCAGCGACTGATGGCGCCAACGCTGCGGGTATGTCGTATGTCCGCGTGGCGCTGGGGGCATCTGACTTCTCCGCTCAAAGTTGGTACTATCACGGCGTTGCATGCTGTCTGCATTTATCATTCCGCCCTCCCTAGCGTACAGTTTCGACGATGTCAACGGCGATACCTCGTTTACGAACTTCGATATCAATGCCGCGCCATCTTATTTGTTTTCCGTGCTCAATGATATACAAAGCGTCAACCCCGTTCTCAAAGTGCACGTCCTTCCCTGGTCGCCAGTACGTTTCCATTTGTCCCTGCTGCACGGACTGTCGCCCACGTGTTTGCATAGCCCGGCTGGATGAAAGACAGCGGTTCGATGAACGGCGGTACCTTCCTACCTCAGTTCGCCACCCAATGTCAGTATTATTTCCTCGGAATCATTTTTCATCCTATACTTAACGGCCACATTTCAAGACGCGACGTACCTGTTGAAAGCATTACAGGGTTTCAAGGCCAAGGGGATCACGTCTTTGTATGCAATTTCCATTCAAAATGAGCCTCAAAACAACAACCCGACATATCCCACCGCCCTCATACCGATTGACGTTGAAGGACAGATCGGCACGACCTTGAGAACCCTTATGAACAACAACGGCTTCTCGAATATCAAACTCATCGGATATGAGCACAATTGGGATAATGCTGGACAATATCCCGTTACGCTGGTATGTTCCAGCTTCACAAAGTTATTAGCTTGATATACCCTTCTTACCAGGTGCAAAACTACGGCTCCGTGTTCGACGGTGTCGCCTTCCATTGTTATGCCGGAAGTCCTGGGAACCAAGACACCTTCCACAACCAGTTTCCGACCAAGGCCGTCTATCTCACAGAATGTGCTGGGACTATTGGCAGTGATTGGTGGAGTGACATCAAGGTACTTCCTGCTATATTTATTATGCAAACACGAACTCAATGCCGTACAGTGGTACATGGATAATATGTAAGGAGTCCCCTTCCCACAATGGACGGCTCCTGAATATGATTGTTAGCTTCATCGGATCTGTATCACACGGTGCTCAATCAGGTCCAGACTCTTCTCAAACATAACACCTGACACAAGCGCTAATTGATGAATACAGCATTGATGTGGGCTATCGCCCTGGACGGAAACGGCAATCCAAAACTTCCAGGTACCGACAGCTGCGGTGGCCCCGGATGCCGTGGAATGGTCCAAATCAACAACGACGGCACCTACAGCGTGAATCAAGAGTGTGCGTCGCCATTCTTATAAAGAACTGAACTGCTGGCTTGACATCGGCTCGCCCTCTAGTCTACTCGGCTGGCCAAGCATCGAAAGCCACCCTCCCTCGCGATGTTGGTGGACCTTTCGGCAAACGAATTGGCGTCTCCGTCGGGGGCACGCTCGACTGGGCTCTGAACGTTGGCGCATACGTCACCGAGCGTGTTTCTCCAACAGATTGGGACCGGTATTCTGTCGTCGTGTTGAACTGTGAGTGTCTGCAACACCCTGTAGATCGAAGGATGATTAATGCTTGAGCGTAAAGGGGACGACAGCACCAACGGATGGAACCCCACTCCTGTTGACGCGACCATCGCATTCCGTGGCATGCAGGTACTTGACAAAAAAAATCGTCAACTACTGTCCTCATGGGAGTTATTTCCGTAGGCCAGATACACCTTCCCAGTAGGTGTAACGACAATGTGGTGGTACGCCCCCGCTAACGGGGCTGCTGCTACTGTCGCTAATGTCACCGCTTTTGCCAATGCCACTCTTACCAACACCCCTTTCACCAATGTCACTTTTACCAAGGCGACTACGATTAATGACACTCTCGTAGTTTCGGCTACGCATACGACAGGAATTACGAGCCTAAACGAGTAGTTTTCGTTTTTTTACCTTCAACTGCTGGAGGATGTGTTATATAGATTACTGTACTATTTCATTTTATGTTTACGTGATGTCTATGTAGTGTATGATAACGGTGACTCGGTTTTGGCTATATAATTGTGTGATATTGAACATCCGTGTCATTACATATCGATTAGGCAACAAAAGAATATGAACCAGGTACGTGGATATATAGTGGGTATTGTACGCGTATAGATTGCCAAGCCAAGGTCCTTCCAATCGGGTTTGGGGTATCTCTGAGACACAAGAAAGGTGTGAAGAACAGAATTTGGACAAGAATAATGGAAAAAAAACCGCCAGGGTGCGACTAAGTTTTCTTCCAGAATCGTGGCCAGGGTTTTTTGGGCGATTTCATGGGATGTGAAGTGGCACCGGCCATGCGATCCTTTCGACGACCAAAGCAGACGGTGCAGCCAGCGAGCAGGAGGAGGATCAATGATACGAATGTTATCCAGAATGCTATGAACGGAATATTGTTAAGTGCACACCGGCAGGTAGTGTTGGAAGGAAGATTGACCTGGTCCGGTGATGGTATGCCCATGGGCATTGGGAAGTTTCTTGATCTCGTGCTTGACACGGGCGAATAGAGCGATATCAATGGCGAATGCTATAAGTGTCAAGAGGCCTGCGAGAAATGAGGTTACTGATGCCACAAGGGTCACGGTGACGTGCGTTGAGAATGATAAAAGCAACGCGACGAATGTGACGGCCGTAGCTGTAAACATGCATAAGAATGCAAAAGAATGTTGTGCTAGAATGAGCCACACCGACCGACTGGATGAGATGCAAGACCACGGCTCCAAGATCGTCCGATGGTGACACTGGTTTGGTCCC
>QLPF01001029.1:0-34961 GCA_003314045.1 Hygrophorus pudorinus
CAATCGCTGGACTGGCGGTTCAACCGCACAGCGAGGACACCAGGCTGGACCCGAAGTTGTAATACACAACGACCATCACGATCAGCTGGCCCAAGGACCCCCTTTTGTCCCTGATTACCTCGCGTAGCGCCACGAGATACATTGCCAAGTTCTGGCCAAGGGAGATCGTCGGACAGCATGCAAATTGTGACGTTGAAGACGGAAACTGTGGACAACAATTCCAGGACTCAGAAAATTCGAAGTTCAGTACATATTTGCCGAGGACAACTGCTTTTATCATAACCCGGCGGCATTTAAAGGTGCGGTGATAGTTGCAGTGATAGCCTGGCAAAAGCACTGCCGATGGGAACAAGAATTCAATTGCCCAACATGTCAACATACCATGCGTGTTTCGCAAGGGCCGTATCATATTATCTCAACAAGCGACCTCGATGTAATAATTCCTTTAAGCAATTGCGCAGGCGACCGGCATACTTTTGTTGCAAACTTTGATAGATGGCCCGGGCTTCTCACGCACGTCGCTTCAAGTTGTGAGGCCCTCTTTGCGTTCCTGGGCGACCCTGACTCGGATAAGGGAAAGGGAACAGCCTGAGTAGCTTGAAGGAACACGGTCATCCGCAAGGCATATTTAGAAAGACAAGACAAAGTATCAGTTGTCGGATCAATACTACGAGGTAGCGTACATGCCGCCGACAAATGATCTCGTGGCGGCTTTAGATTTAGACACAACCGTGATTTCCGGTTATCTGAATCATACGTGCGTCAAGTCTGGAAACTTACACCCTGTGCCAAAGGCGCTGCATCTGAGAAGTTGATGGTGCAAGCACTCCAGCGAACGTACTGCTTCCAAGCATCACCACCCGATTCGCGTCCCCTAGAAAAATGTAAGACAGGCGGATTCAAGTTGACAAAACGAGGTACACACCATCCGGTGTTCTGCGTGAGCCAGGATCATGGTTGTAAATCAGCGGGACACAATGCCGTACATGACTGACCTTGTTACCTCCAAACGCTGCTCCGATTTCCGCACCACTTGTCCCGACGTTTACCTGCTCCTGTTCCATGAGTATCGCGACAGGCTGTGTCAACGACTTCGACAAACATTGACGATACCACAATCCGATCCAGCCGCCCCGATCCACTTGCCTACATTCCTCAGGTCTCTTGTCCAAAGACTACTCGATAGCCCCTGAGGAACAGCATTGTTCCATTCTATGGCCTGCTCCAACTGATCAAAATAAGCGACATTCAGTATCGGTGCAAATGTTTCCGTTCTCCAAATCAGATCCGTTGGATCCGTTGATTTAGGAAATGCGATTGTTGGTTGCACGAAGTTTCCATCCATCAAAGGCGCCTCCTCGTATCGGTGTCCCCCGCTAATAACCTCACCTCCTGTGCTGCGTAAATACTGTATGGCCTTAGAATAAATATCAATCGCATCCCGCGTGTGTAGAGGACCAAGAAGTGTGTCCCCTTTCAGAGGATCACCAACACGGACTGTGGAATAAAGCTTCTGGAGACGGGCGATAAATTCTGGCGCAATGTCGCGTTGTAAATAAAGCCGTCTAGTGGAAGTGCATCGTTGGCCAGCCGTGCCGATGGCGCCAAAGAAGACCGCGGGTACAGCAAGAGATAGATCACAATCGCTCATGACAATTGATGCTGGTAAGAAACACGTCAGAAGGGGCGATTGTATTTGCCAAGAAACGTACCGTTGTTACCGCCCAATTCAAGGATCGTTTTACCAAATCTGGATTGAACCACCTTACCTACGGTGCGGCCAACAGCCTCGCTGCCCGTGAAAGACACTGATGAATGTTCAGTCATCAGTCTCTATGCAATGTGAGACCATCTATACCCAGTTCAACTGTGCTGCTTTGCGCAAGAGCTGCACCGACGTCTTTCCCCCCAGTAACAAGGCCAGCGACTGCTCCGGGTATATTATTTCTTTCCAGAATGGCGGACACTATCTTTGTAACAGCAATAGAGCACAATGGCGTGCTAGGGGATGGTTTCCAGATCGTAGCATTCCCCGCGGCAAGCGAAAGAGAGAGATTCCTAAACCCATAGATGACTAGAGCTCATTAGACATGAAGAAACACGCCTACCATCCATAGACAGCCACGGGGAAATTGAACGCTGACAGGACAGCAACTACCCCCAGAGGATTTGGCACTGCAACAGCGGGAGATGGCTCCTGTCAATCGTTGCCAGATGCGAGCATTTATAATGTGCAACAAACTTTCTAAGATGTTATGACCTGGTCGTTCAGAAAATACTACCCTGCCGTTCATCATCCTCGAGAGGCCCACAGCGTAGTCGCACATATCCACGAATTCTTGCACTTCGCCCACTCCTTCGCTTCGTATTTTCCCCATCTCTAGCGATACCAACGCGCCTAGATCATCACGCTACAACCACAGTTATAATGAAAGCCGGATTGGTCAAGTAAGAGTGATTACCTTTGCTGCTAATGTTTCTCTGATCTGTCTCAGGATTTCCCCTCTGCGCGGAGGAGGTATGTGTCGAAACGAGCTGTAAGCCTCTCTGGACCTTTCAATCGCATCATGTAATTCTTGAGGAGTGGCAGATTTCACATGCGCAAGCACCTCTCCAGTTGTGGGACATACACTTGTAATGATATCGCCCGTACCTCTCCATTGCCCATCATAAACGCCCGACAGCTCTGTTGAGGTCGGGATGTCAAGTGCTGACAGCACAGCTGAAGCTCTGGTGGATAAGCTTCGGGCCAAACCTGTGGCCCAGAGTTGTGAAATTGCTCTGGGAAGAATCATAGTGTATCTGGTAAAGACTGATTGTTGCGCCACGTGCAAAGATAGGAAAAAAGAATGGCCAACGTGGGGATCGAACCCAAGACCTTCGCGTAATCATGGAACGTAAGATTACGCAACACATATTAGCACGACGCTCTAACCAACTGAGCTAGTCGGCCATAGTTATTTTTTCTAAAAGGTCTTCTTGATGTGTCAGGTGCATACTATAAGTTCAGAGTTCCGAAAAGAAAGACGGCTCAGCATCTATCTCATTCCTCCCTTTTTTCTTCCTTCCCACCAGAGGACCCTTCTCCTGCTTCCTCTTGCGTTTCTTTTCTTTCGGCTCATCCCATGCCTCATCCTCCGCGCCGTCTTCGTCAGCTTGCTTTATCCCTTCTAATCGAGTGACCGTGTCTGACCCCTCATCGCCCCCAGGATCTTCTGTATCCACGTCACCTCCGCTGTCCCCCTCAGTGCCATTTTCCATTTCTTGTCTCGCACTGTTTTTCTCCTCATCCTCAAATACGTCCCTCAGATCTGTCATTCTCAACACTTCCTCATGTCCTGCACTACCGACCCATCTGCCCTCTCCACCATGGTCTACGGCGATGCGCTCAATGGGGAATGAACCATGATCTACAACGATACCAATTAGTTTGGTAGGGAGCAATTGCACGGCCCGTAGGAGTCCGTCCGATGAACCAGTGAGGATTGTTGAGTTCGAAGAAGGATATGACGATGGTAACGCACAGAGGGCGTCGATGGAATGGGGGTGACTACCGGGTGGGACATCATTAGTCCTGATATATTTCAGTAAATATACACAAAGCCGTACCCTGGCACCCTATCCACGCAGTCTCCCCAACCGCGGTTTCTGTTAAATATTGACAAAATCCCAAGTTGTGTGCCAACAACAACTTTGGTATGACTGTATACTTGGGTGAGAAAACAGGTGAAATATGCAAGTGGCTGGGACGCACCCCTTCATTGGGACGATCGACAGCAATTCGTCTTCCTGGTCCTCAGATTGTGCAAAAGGTTCCGTTTTCTTTGACCGCACGTCTATCACTGACAAAGTCCCGTCTCCGCTTTGATTTTTTATTTCAACACATATTTAGAGGACACGACACAAAACGATAAAATCAGGTCATACCTGGTCGCAACGAGTTGCTTTTTATCTTCTAGCCATAGAAAATCCGTTATGTAGTCAAAGTGATGGTGATACGATCGGATGGATTCAGATTTGCGGGGGTCCCAAAGCTAACGAAAGGATACACACTTGGTCGACAGAACCAAGAACGGAAAAATCTCTAACCTTGACCACCCCGTCGTCATCCCCAGTGGATAGCATCCATGGCAAGAGATGGTGGACACGATTTATCGGAGCCCTTTCCAACACTAGAGAGGTCAGGAAATAATTGAAAGATCGAAGATAACATAGAAACCCACTCGTGCGCACCCGCCCGAGTTTCAACGATCTTGCCTGTAGTCGTATCTATGGAACTGTGTTTATTTCAGTGCTATGGCTTTGTAGATATTCGAGACACGAACTGCAATCCTTTCCCTTTCCCTACAGCCCACAGTTTCGTACCGTCTCCACCGATGGCTAAACCGCGACACGAGCGCTTGGAAAGTCTTAGAGCAAATTTGTTCTGGTGTTGGCCCTGGTCATCATATCCGAATGCCTTGACTTCCCCAGAAAGAAGTCCAGTATAAACCGACGAGTGAGTTGGGTGAAATACAAAGTCAAAAATCTGGGCGCCAACAGGGATCTCAGGCATCAACTTGAAGCGGCAGAACAAGTGTCACGGTCCTTCTGTTTTACCCAAGTATCACGGACGTCCGGCAATTTGCGAATGTAGGTGTACTTGACAACCTACCTCACGAAGGGATGACAACCAATGGTCCCAAATTTATATCTGTCTGCTTTCGCCTTCACTCTCACTCTGGCCTTGGTATGTCTCGCGGAACTTGTAGGATCCGTTCGAGACCGCACGAACTTCAGAGCGCTCACTGAGCGTCCAAAATCACCCCTGGAGTATCGATTTCTTCCCCCCCTTGCTGGCAACACAGAAAAAGAAGGCAACGATGAGCTGGAGTTACTTGACGTTGTCCTTGTCGCATCCGTTGACGGAAAATTCCACGCCTTGAACAGAACCACTGGACATTCCCTATGGTCTATGGCTTCGTCTTCCGATTCTGAGAGCGTCCCATCGACTCTAGCGCCGCTAGTTCGCACTACACACGTTGAAAGCGACCCTGATATTACTGACGACGATGGTATCAACCAAGAACTCTACGTCATCGAGCCTCAGTCTGGGGATATCTTCGTCATGGTTTCTCCAGCGAGTCCATTGCAGCGTCTTCCATTCTCGATGTCTCAGCTGGTGGACATGTCTCCATTCAGCTTCTCCGGCGACGAAGATAACAGGGTATTCGTTGGCAGGAAGGAAACGTCGCTGTTGTTGATAGAGCTGGAAACGGGAAAAGTAAAGGCGACCATCAATTCCGAGTGTCCGTGGAATCCCTTTGAAGATTTGCAGGCAAGTGCGGCTGAGAGCTTGGATCTGGATGAATTGGAAAACGGCGGCTCGTCAAAAGAGATGTCAGTGCCAACTGAGGTATTTATTGGGCGTACTGGTGAGCGACTATCGTGGACACGCTGTGTTCACTAAAAATAATGGACCTATGATTTCACACAAAGACTACCATATTTCGATTCATACACGCCCACTTACTTCTTCGTCACCCAGACCGCCCGTTCAAAACCTCTCGTTCTCTACATACGGGCCAAATAACCAAGATAGCGTATTGCAGTCCACATATCGTCGGACTACCGATGATACCTACATTCAATCTGGCCGTGATGGAGAGATCCTTTCGTTTAAAACCCGTGGTGGAGATGATCCCGACACAGCCTCACTAAAAGACTCGCAACTTCTGTGGGGTCGTACCTTCAGCAATCCGATGTGAGTGCTAGAATTGCCTTCTGATAGCCATTAGTCTGTTTGTCGCTATTCCCCGGAACGCTTGTCATTCACTTAGTATTAAATTTCCATATACTCGTTGACAATATGCTTGCTATTAATTCAAGCCATGTTTATTATGTTCACCCACTGATCTATAATTTGGCTAATACAGCGTCGCCGTCTTTGATGTTCTCCAATCCCCCGGTCGTCAACAACCCTTTGTTCTTGTTCAACCACGTCCCCGCCTCCACGATATCCCTCCTGGCTCCACCTCAGCCAAATCAAATCTACTAACCAACATGGAATTAGCGTACGTCGGACTCGTCGAAGAAACAGGCTCCCTATTTGCTATGAGTCCTAGTCGGTTCCCCCTTGTCGTATTCGGAGATGTCGACCAGAGCAGAGGGCGAGGGGGGCTCATTGATCCCCCTCCCGGCACAGAATTGGATACCACAGACTTGGATTTACCACTTGGCGTAGATTCTGTGACAAATGCTAGGAAGGTAAGGGAGCTCTGTAGGAATGGATCGCCGCATAGAAAGTGCTTGACTGGTGTGAGACTACTTGAGGCCTCCGGTCGGTCGCGCTTGAGCCGACTCTTGGATGGAGCTCCCTCCGTGCCATTACCTCCGGATTCCCAACTCAGGGATGAGCAGGTGCACCACAATGGTGATGTCTCGGCAGAGTCACGAATTTGGAGTAATCGGACCGCTGTCCTCCCGTGGATCACTGTACCAGGCGGGAATACGCCCTTGTTTTTGGACGGCCCGACAAATGCTATATCCGCATTAGTTTCATTTGCGATCGCTTTTGGATTGTGTGTGGGTTGGTTTGCTGCTAGGAATATGAAACGTAGAGGCACCGTCGACGTCAGTAAAGTCAACGAACACAACAAAGAGGACGCCACAGCCCCATTAACACCCAATCCCGTAGTGGTTGACAAGCCGTCGACGGCTCCATCAGCATCAACGAACGGTTCCTCACCACACCCATTCATACCGTTCGCATCGACAGATCCCGGACCTCCAATATCCCCGGTTGTAGTTATATCCCAAGGCGAGACCCCATTAGATCCTAAACATACCTCAGACCCGCCAGACGACAACATAGATGGAGACGAAAGCGACAGAGACGGTGATGGCGACATCCCCGCCGCACCTGGAAAACGGAAGGGTCGTCGAGGAAGGAGAGGCAAGAAGAAGAAGGTACCTATTACTAATGGAGAGGCGGGTGACGATGAAAATATTGGGGAGAGAGCTACAAATGGGAACAGTCACCTGGACCCTGAACCCAAAGACGGATCTCCAACAACAACAGCCCTTGTCGTTCTCCCAACGAAAACACCCGTAAATGCGCCGTCCCTGATTGTTTCCGACACCGTTCTAGGTGAGTGTCTGCAGATTTCATAGATGATAATAACCAAGTTCACTCATAGGTTTTGGATCTCATGGAACCGTTGTTTTCCGAGGATCGTTACAAGGACGTTCTGTAGCTGTCAAACGACTACTCCAGGATTTTGTGACACTCGCATCTCGTGAAGTCAGCATTCTGCAAGAATCTGACGACCATCCAAACGTCATTCGATATTACTACCAAGAAGCGCACGCCAACTTCTTGTATATCGCCTTGGAACTCTGTCCGGCCTCGCTGGCGGACATAATCGAATGCCCTGACCAATTCCGCGACATCTCCGTCGCGTTTGACCCAAAACGCGCCCTCCGCCAAATTGCTTCCGGTCTGCGCCATCTTCACGCCCTAAAACTCGTTCACCGAGATATCAAGCCCCAAAATATTCTTGTTTCGAGTCCAAATCAAACCGGTGGCAAAGCGTCGGGCTACCGGATGCTTATAAGCGATTTCGGTTTATGTAAAAAGCTAGACGTTGATCAGACTAGCTTCTTGCCGACCGCACATGGTGCGATGGCTGCTGGGACGGTGGGATGGCGTGCCCCAGAGATACTACGGGGTGAGGTCAAGTTGGACGACTCGATTGGAGACGACCAGTCCCAATCGTCACGGGGAAGTGTTGGGACCATTGGCGTCCCGTCAAGCGGACAACCGACTAGACTAACCAAGTCAGTTGATATATTTTCGTTGGGCTGTTTGTTTTATTACACCCTTACGAACGGTGGTCATCCGTTTGGCGACCGTTTCGAGCGGGAGGTTAATATTTTGAAAAATGCAAAGTGTTTGGATGGGCTGGAAAGGTTCGGCGAGGAGGGTTCTGAAGCAGTTGACTTGATTACTGATATGTTGAAGCCCGAGGCGTATGGCCGGTGCGTGCTTTCCCCCATTTCATGATTACACCCTGACGGTCAAAGTTAGGCCGGATACAACGACTTGTCTACTTCATCCATTTTTCTGGGATCCGGGTCGACGGTTAACATTCCTGCAGGACGCCTCTGATCGGTTCGAGATCATGTGCAGAGATCCCCGAGAACCAAGTCTCATAACACTGGAGACTGACGCCTTCAATATTGTCGGGAATGACTGGCACTTGCGTCTTGACAAACTATTCATCGAGAATCTTGGCAAATTTAGAAAGTACGATGGGAAGTCCGTACAGGACCTTCTACGTGCATTAAGAAACAAGGTACGTCCATTTGTGCTATTGTTGGTGCTTTTGTCATGAGAACACTTCGTATGAACTGCAGAAACATCACTATCAAGACATGCCCGAAAATGTTAAAAGACATCTCGGACCTATGCCCGAAGGATTTCTGTCATATTTCACTCGCCGTTTCCCTCGGCTCTTCCTCCACGTCCATTCGGTCGTCGCTGCCACACCATTACGCCAGGAGTCTATGTTTAGATCGTATTTCGAAATCGCCGATTAGTCCACCCACCGGAATTAATGCTAGTATTTATTTAAAGGACTTGCACTGTGTATCGAGCTTTTGCTGGGATTCTGTATAGTCTGCTCTATCATCTGAATGAAACATGTAATATGTATCCAAAGGGAATATCACATGGAGGGAACGGCATAAATGTTAGTCCGAACCATTCATAAGGAAGGATAAGGATAATGAAGTTGGACAAGACATCAAAGTGACCATCCTACAAGCTAGTAGACGAACGCATCCCAAGTCCCGCCCCGCTTCACTACTCCAGATCCACCTGACTTCTTCGGGCTAGACTCTCCAGCAGCGCCCGCAATTGTTCTTACAAGACTCTTGAGTGCAAAATCCTCTACGGGCTTGTTCTTCACCTGTTCCCTGCACGTCGGGCATGTATACTGCGGCGTGGGTGCCAGAGGATCGTAATTCGGGTACATTTGTCGGATCCAAGTCTGTGCTTGCGGATGGAGGTTATTATTTGCCAGCAAGTCACATATTTGACGGGGGAGGCCGTTTAAGTGGTTGATGAGGTTGGGGTTGTAGTTTGGGTGAGTGGTCATGTGTTGAGCGAGTGTGGTGTTGAACCAGTCTTCCAGGCATGACTGGCAGAATGTGTGCCCGCATTCGGGAAGGCTACGAAATGGAGATTTGTGAGGTTTTTTGACAGAAAGTACTACGGTAGGGCATACATAAATGGTCGCCATAGCTTAAAGGTACATATATCACAAGATATACAATCTTCGACTTGCGAGAGATCCTGTGAGCACACGACTTAGTGCCGCATACGAAAGACAGGATTGCAAAACAGCACACACCATTACAACCTTCTTCTTATCTACTTCGAGCTTTCGGGTGGTTTTAAGGCTAGCGGTCTCCTGTTCCAATGCAAGTGATTGAGAAGATTGCTCACACGCATGAAGGCTGTATTGAATCGAACCTTCTGCAGCATTTGTACCTTGGCCTGAAGGGCCGAAATTAACCGAAAGGGCTCAGCTGGCTCCTCGTCCTCCGACGAAATCTCAAAAACTTCACCAATCGGAACTGACGGTTTCGCTCGTGCTTTGCCGCGCTGTTTATCGTTCGTCTTCTTGAGCCTGGTCTTTGACGTACTGGTTTTCTTCGATTTCTCGGTTGAACGATCCTCACCGTCTGAGAGAACGATTATGTCGTCGGAGACTTGGCGAGTGGCACTGGCACCTGGCTTCCTCCTTGAACTGGGGCTGAGACCAGGATGACGAGCCGGCTTGTTGCTTGAAGAACGAGTAACAGGCATTGTGCAGAGGAATATGGTAAGAACAAGGGGAGTAGTTCGGTTTCACCGGTTTCTCGTGACAGGTCTCGTGACACCGTCACGTGCACTTACAATTACCAAATATGGAAGCAATGCAATGCAGTTTTCTATACATCTAGCTACACTCACCGTTTTAAACTTCTCCAGATCCCATAGCTTACAACTGTTTTCTTTGCAACCCCTTGGGCAACTCCTTTACCCATGGCAGGAATTCCCGTCCTTGCATGTATGGCCGAAGGGCTTCTGGGACAACAACACCCTGTCGGCAAACGAGTTGAATGGATGCAGCAAAAACGGTAGGAAAGCAAGATCGCACATCAGGAGTCTGGTAATTCTCGACGACACAGCACAAAGCACGTGTCGTAGCACAGAGTGTGCCGTTGAGCATGTGTACGTAGACCTTCCGCAACTGGTCTTTCGATTTAAGACCACAGCGAACTTCGAGTCTTCGGCTCTCTAAATACCATGGCTGTTCATCCCAGATGCAACACAGCAAGTAAAGATATCCCACTCACGATAATCCGTACAGTTTGAACACGATACCAGTTCCTTATATGCCCCTTGGAATGGGAACCAAGCCTCCAAATCAAACTTCTGTGCGGCTGCTAAATTCAACGCCCCAGACACAATAGCAACCACTCGATATGGGATGTTCAAGCTTTGATAAAATGCCTCGCTATTCGCTATCATGATGTCGAACGCCTCCCAGCTTTTTTCGGGCTCCGTGATCCAGAACTGCTCTATTTTCTCGAATTGATGAACACGGAAGATCCCCCACATATCTCGCCCTGCCGAACCGGCTTCCTTGCGGAAACATGTCGAGTAGCCCGCGTATTGAATGGGTAGTTGACTTTTCGGATCTTCAAACCATTCATCCGAGTGGAGTGCGGAGATGGGTTGTTCCGAGGTTGCGATGAGGTATTTTTCGTCGTCGTTGGCGATAACCTGGCGTTCGAATGGAGGTTAGAGTCGTGATGGTAGGATGCAGGGGCTTACCTTGTAAAGTTCTTCATCGAATTGGTCTAGTTGAGCGGTTTTGGCCATTTGATCTTTATTCATCATGAATGGGGGCTGGATTTTCTTGTACCCTCGTTTGCGCAAAAAATCAAGTCCGTAGGTAACCAAAGCTTGGTTGAGATCAACGCCATCATTTGTGAGGAAGTAGCCTCGATGGCCAGTAATTTTGGCACCTACATAGCATTGATTCAGTCTGATCATATACAAACTACAAGAGAACGCACCACGATCCAGGTCCATCGCGTCTAGCCGTAGCAGTACTTCGTGATGTGGCATGATCTCTGTCCTTTTCTCAACTTGTACGCCTTCTGGCTGCCATGTACGCAGGGTCACGTTATCATCCTAGTATAACATCAGTGGGTACGCAGACGAAGTCTCGTTCAATCCACACACTTCAGTTTGGCTAACAGGAACGTTCTTCCCGACTATATTCCCTATTGTGCTTGCTCGTTGCCGCATCTTCAGTTCGAACTCTTTGGTCTCCTTTCGTTTGGCTTCTACTCGAGCATCTAGATCTTTCTTGGAAGCAACGAGCTCATCTGCATTTTCCTTCGCCTGAGAGAAAGCTCGTCACCCAAGATAACGATCTAGACGATGATCGTACTTTTTTCTTGACAGCGATCTCCTTCTGCACCGCGTTTATTTTCTTGCTGAGAGCACCCGCATCAAAGTCCACTAACAAACAATGATGAAGGTCAAAATGATTTGCTGGAGTATGTCCTGTGCACTTACTCTTCACCCAGTCGGCGTACATTTGTATAATCTCGTCTACGAGGTCGACCGAATGACCCCGTTTGCGCTGTGATTCGCGGATGTCTTCAGCATTTCCCCCCTTGCTATCGATAAAACTGGTCACGTCGAGAGTCATGGTAGTGACTCGATATACTGGTAGTTAGGTAAGCGATATTCACACCGGAGTTGGAAATTAGAACAGTCAAGTCGCGTCTCTGACCAGATCTCTGATGTTGAACCTCATTAGACGCATATCTGGCTCCGTTATTCCACGCCCAGACAGGCCATGGAGAGACGACGGTGAGTATAATATATTCTTTCACAAAACTCGTCCTCATCCGACGCGTCCGTCGTATCACAGCCACTTCCAATGCACCGCAGACTGGCCGGAAACGGCGACTGAGCACTATGGACAGTGATCCTGAACAGCACTCTTCTTTGAAGAAGACCAGAGCGTTGGGCCGTGGGGTGGCAGAGGCGGATGACACCACCCCTGGACGCGAAGAGTCGCCAGCGCAGCAGAAGGAAACGGAGGAAGTGAAGGGGGTCACGAAAGGCGTGAAGGAAGTTGTGTTGGAGAATTCACCAACCCGGGAAACTCCAGCGTCATCGTCGCCGCACACCCCACCGCCAGAATCACAGGTCGAGAAAGAACCACTGGAGGTTGAGGCTGAAGATAGGGAGTCAGAGAGGTCGACCCCAGAGGCCGCTCAGCCATTAGAGCATGCTTCAGAGACTGTTGAAGTCGTGGAAAAGGATTCGTCTCTTCCACAGGACGACGCGACGGCCTCGGAGCTTATCATATCCCCGGTTGAAACCTCTACCTCGATTGACATACATCTGGAGGGGGTTATAGATACAGTGGAGCTGGAGGCGCTGACGAAGACCACTTGATTGGAGAGGATAAGGGTGAGAGCAGTCAATATGATTTAAGCGATTCATGGACGGAGATTCTTGTTTATTTAATGTCCCCTGCGTTGTTGTTTGTGTCACCTACTGTTGTATGCTTTCCACTTAATTTAAAATTTACTTCTCTCCAGATAACCATGTTCCAGGCATGAGCCTGCCAAATTCGTCTGGTCCATCCTCGGGAATTCCTGGTGTTCATGCCTCTTTAAATCCTCAACCCTCCGGCTGCATGGACCACCCGTAATGCAGACGTGAGGTAGGAGGTTCGCGACAATGTCGAGCCCGTGCTCGTTGTCCACACGACTCTTGGCCCAACTTCAAGCTTATCCATCTACAAGCAAGCGAATAAGCTGCAGCTAGCTACTGGACTCCTTCACATCTCGGATCAGTGTTGACAACGCTCACCAGTACTGTCTCCGTTCACTGGCAATACTATCTACTTCGATGCACAAGAACCTCTCATTCATACCAGTAATGGAAGATCCAGCGTCAACACGATCTTAGCCGCCCAAGTTACTTCCAAGTTCGTACAAGCTGAAAAAGTACCGACGAGTACGCCATTGTGATCATCTGTAGCCTTAAGTAGACAACGGAGGATGACTGTGAGGAAGTCTATCATGATCTTACGGCGATGCCTCACTGTTCGTGTCCTCGACCGATTTTGCCTTCAACAGCTTGAAAGTAGCTTGAAGGCTCACCAAGTGCCACAAGGAGTGGTGAGCACTATTAAGCTTCAGTGGACCAAGAATCTCCTGATAACCTAAAAGTCTATCAAACTGCTAGCCTGCGCAAGAGCAGCAGGTAAACGCGTGTATCAGCTGTAATACGTACAACATGAGAAGTATCCAACTGCCATGAGGCTATCAGCCACAATCCCTGTGCTTCTTCACTTCACGACCCCATATTCTGTCATGCGGTACTACCACTATCTGAATGTCTGACGGTGTATCTATTTTCTTGTACAGTTACAGCTATGTCGATTTAGACCCTTGCTCGCCGGATAGTATGGTCTCCAGATTAGCTTTTGCACCGGTGACGATACCTGTCATCGACACTGTGCACTGACCAGGCGTTTTCCTGATGGATGTCAGCCGTTCATGGGGTCTGCACACATATGGCATAGCCTGCCCATCCTAACACAACACCGGTGTATATAAATCTCCCCTGGGTGCGATCCTGCAGTTGGAGCCTTCCCACAACATACGCACACCCGCGCACCAATACTTGGAGATGTTTGACTTCCCATCCCGTTCGTCCACACCCGCAGATGTCCCCGCTGCCACCGAACGGCCCAGGATTAAGGACAAACTACGGTCGCTACATCTCCGCACAAGCATACCCGTCATGGGCAACGAAACAACTCCAAGCTTCGAATCTCCGAAACGCTCAATTTCTGACGCTGGTTCGGAGCACTCGCATCGTTCTGGCCCTCATGTCGCCTGGATAAGCGACAACCATGTACCCAGCCCGTCGTTGGATGCACCCATTATCGGCAGGTCCGCTTCATCTCCTCCTCAGTCACGTCCTTCTCCTTGCTTCACTTCCAACCGACCAGCCAAACTTTACATACACCCCTCGTCAAGAAGCACGCATTCCTTGCGATTAGATTCACGCTCTGCTTGGGGCCCAGAAGATAGCTATTACTTTCCAGGTATTAAACCACTATCCCCCATAGCAGAGCAGGATTATTTTTCGCCAGAGCGGCGGTCTTTACCGCTACCCGTGGAGCAATCGTCTCAGGCCTCCACTCCAAACGGATCTCAGTATTCGGGAATAACACGTATGTATGATATCTTTGTAACTTTGTGACGACGTTTCTTTACTCTTGCGTTAAACAGGGCCATCCCCCGTGTTTTCCACATTTATCAACCGTCCTCTAAACAGAACGCACAGCCAAAACTCATCCAGAACCCACTTATCCACCTCTTCGGCACCACCAAGCATCCCGCCACTTGACCTCAGACCAGTCTTTCCTGGCGGCCAACCGCTTAGAACTTCGAAGTCTGCGACTTTGCCAACCATGCCAACGATAACGGGCAGCCTCGAGGATGGCCTGAGCCCATTCGACGATGGGTCTTCCTTGCGTGCCGAGAGTTTTATGACCGCTCATTCGGTGGATAATCCAGCTCCTGGTGGCGATCTTGAGCAGGGCATCGGGCCGGGGGACGGTTACACGGACAGACACGAGCCTGGCGGGTCCCGGGTGGAACTGTCTAGCATGCGTTCGATCCGAAGTATACCACGCTCGGAGGCGTCTTCCTCGTCCTCGTTTTTCGACAGAAGATGGAGGAGAAGCGAGTCTATGGGCAGCGGTTTAGCCCTCGCATCGTTCCCGAAAGTGCACAAACCACGGTTCGGAGTCTCTATGACGCCTGCTAAGTGGCTCTTTTGGTTGGGCTTTATAGCCCCGTGGTGTTGGATGATTGGAGGGTGGTATTATACCATTCGAGGCCAGAGAAGGCCCAAGTTAAGTGGGAAGAAGAATCCACTACTGCCGACATGGGTCGTTCCGAAGAAGAAGGGTCAAGACGGCGTGCAGCTGGACGAGAAGGAAGCTGTCGTGCACGGCGTATGGTTCGGCTATCCATTCGTTTTGGTGTCGGATGAAGCGGACCTAATAAGAACATCGTCTGGCAGTACTCGTTCACGTGGGTCACCCCCCACGATTCGGACCAAGGAAAGAACGATTCTGGATCCCTGGATATTCAGATGTCGAGTTGCAGCTATGACGGGCGGTGTGGCTCTCGTCGCCGCCTTTGTGATAGTTTTTGTTGTCATTGGGAAGTATGGGAAGTGACTGAGGCTGTTCATGGTAAGGGACAAAAAAATTCAGGATCCACATGTTATGCATGTTATGTTGCATTGGGTTTTTGATCACAATTGTATTCCTGTCATCATGCTCGTGAGGCCTAAGCGCTAAGCATGTGGAGCGAGGTCTTCTTTCATTTCCGCTCACAATGTCCTCTGCCAGCGACACTCTGAAAGGCAGTGGGCAAAAGATGATTGAAATTCTCCAGCAGCCCGGATATATCAGTTCAGCTCAAGGTGGTGGAATGCTCAGAGAACTATATCAGCATCGTGACAAAAACCTACCCAACTTTTCCTCCATAATAGCGCTGACCGGCTGCGCTCAGAGTCATCCACTTTCGATGCAAATCTGCTTTCTGATTTTGGATTAAGCTGTTACCTAGGAAATCTTGATGGTGTCATCGACTCTCGTCTGTCTCAATTCAGCAAGGGAATTAATTTTTAGGCTGTAGCGTCGGGCATCGCCTTGAACGGCACTGAGACACCCTTCAAATTCGGTTATGCTACCCTCGTTGTTGCAGGTGCTCAGCGTGTCGTAGTGGGCCCACCAAATTCCCGTAGACATTCCGAGGTCTTGAAATTTCTGCTCTCGCGTGGTATGCCCCCCGACGTTGAGGACATCGCAGGACTCACTGCTTTGCACCATGCCACCATGCACTTGTCGCAACCTCAACTCGCCCGACTGTTGCTTCAGTCTGGAGCGAGCCCAAACCATCAAAATCGATACGGCGAAGTTCCCCTTTTCGCCGCATTTCAAACGAACCAACCCGCCTGCGTCGACTTGCTTATGGAATTTGGCGCAGATCTAGGCATCAAGGAAGCCGACGGTCTTACGCCGCAAACGCACTTCTTGCAGTGTGGACCGGAGGTGACTGCTGCTGTGACAAAATGGATTAGGAAAAGAAGCGGGGAGGAGGCGCTCATGGATGAAAAGAAGTGTGTGGGGTGCGAAAAGAAGGGGGAGGGTGTCAAGCTATTGTTTTGCGCCAACTGCCGGGTTGTCCGATATTGCTCGTGAGTGGGCGTGTCCATCTCTCATATGTCTACTTGACCATCCCTTTGTTTTTTGACCTAGGTTCGCACTGGAAGGTCCACAAGAAGCCATTTTCAGTATCGAACACCGTTACTTTCAAGCCCGCATACGATGAGTTTGGGTCCGCCGTTCCAATGGCCAACTTTGTGCGCAACGCCATGGGTATTCCAAAAGCATAGTCATCAAAGTCCAAGTCCCCTTCCCAGTTGATCCTCGCAGTCACGGAAACTTGCTTGTGTATACGAAGAAGCGTGACTTTGTGTGCTGTATTCGTCGAAGGGATAATCCGGCTGGCTATGATCGAATTTCTCAAGTCATTAGGAATCTTGGAGTAGGCCTACTTTGCGGCCGAGTTGATGAGCAAAGAGGAACTCATTGTAGGTTTCGCAAGTATTGGCCGAGCAGCCTTTCTAGGCAGTACGTTTTCCCTTCGTGTAGTGCTCGCCAAGTTGACGCCGACCCACGGACGGACGTGCCCTTCGATTCCATCTCCGCGTCAAACCAATTCTATATCTCTTGACCGTCCGGGATTTGAAGTTGGGTACTATTAGCAGGAGTTGCGAGCTTTCGAGATAACCACCACAGAGTACAAATGTAAATTCGATTTCTCTATTATCTTGCTGTAACATGAAAAGTAAGAGCCGGTCACAAGCAATTGTCACGTCTCAAATGACGACTCCAAAGATGTCTGGACAGGGCGACCCAAGAGACCCCTCGCTGGAGTCCAAGGTAACTCTGCCTAAAACCTGGTTCCGGGAGTCAAACGGTTCGTTCCCATAAACGCTTCTCGGCTTGGAGTTTGCTCATGGTCTGACAGAGGCTTTAAGCAGCGCGGGCATGTTTCTGTCTGGACTAATCGTTGTCACCCGCAACAGGTGAGAAAAGACACTTTGCAGTTGACTATACCATGTATCTGAAGTACCCATGGCACAGGTATCTGGCCTGGCCCGCGATTGTGTTTGCTATCAACGCGCTCATCAACTCTCACCCGTTGCGCACAAAAGATGGTGGTAGTGGTATTTGGTCTGTCGTTGGGTGCGCATACTTTTCTACCCTCTTTTGTGCGACATTATCGCTGATGGTGTCATTCAGATTGGCTGTAGCTTCTCTCATTACGGCATATATTCCTTTTGTGCTAACGGGTTAGGTTTCCCTCTGTCAATCTCATCTTATTTGGTTGTGTTTTGATGACCTCGCTATTGACCAACAAGAGCAAACAAATCCGACCGCACAATTGACAGCGTGTTCATTATGGTCTAGCAGCGCGGTCGTTATGGTGTATCAGACTGACAGGCAAAGACGTGAGGTTTCGGCGTGTCCGGAACCATCCTCGCCCAGAAGGCGCGGTAGTGGTATTATTGTTATTATTTTTGAGTGGTATAAAAAGGAATCACGAGACCTGTCAGTTGGATGCTTTCCTCCTTCATGTCGACGTCCTCTACTCCTCCTCCTCGTCTTCCTACAAAAAATTCTCCGAGAAATCAGCCCGGTCCTTGTAGTCTTGCTGAAAAACATCACTCAAACCTGCGTTTTAGCAGACTTTTCGGAACAGTACTGGGTTCACCCTTTGTCACAACTGATGACCCTCCAGACTTGCCCCCAGAACTTGACCTTGTCGATGGCGCTCTGTCCGCCGTTCCACGCTCGTTTACCATAACTAGGCCATCTTCTCCAACCCCCTCTATCGCCATTGATACCTTCTCCATCATCAGCCCCTCAGAATTTGACGCGGCAGATGTTTTTGCGTCCAATCATTATGGTACATACACGTATGCTCCAAACTACTCCTCAGCTTTCTTCCCTCGGTCGCCTTCTCGCATGAGACCTCTATTATACTCAACGCCTAACCTCCTCAGCTCAACCTATACCAATCCCACGTCCACACCTTCCGACCGCGCAACCTCTTCTACCTCTTTAAAATCACTCCTTCCGAGACTATGGGATGCTTTGTCTTCTCCTGGTAGGAATTCCTTCTCCAGGTCAGCCACTTCGGGCGGCAGAGGCGGACTCTTGTCTTCCCCAAGTAGAAAGGGCAAGGGCAAGAACCGCGATTTTAACTATAATCATACACAAGAGTACAGTTATGAAGACCTTCCACCTCTGGATGGGGAGGAGGGAGAGTTGATTGATGATGAAGCTTGTTTCATAGATGTGCAGGCTATTACTGGTATTGGTTAGTCTTTTTTCTCGTGATAAGCTTTCCGGATCTTGTGTGGAAGTTACGCTGTTCAGCTGCTTGCCAGTCAAACAGATTCAGTAACAGTCTGTTCCTCTTCTCGAACACAATCGCGAAAACAGTGCTACAGCGCCATATTGACTTACCGACTATTCCACAGATATATTATCCCTCCTTCCGCCAGAACTGTCGCTTCATATCCTCAGTAAATTTATCGACCTCCCCTCTATCCTCGCGTGCTTGAACGTCAGCAGGACTTGGCGTGAACTTGCGGGGGACAATGGTGTCTGGCGAGACTTATTCTTAAGAGAAAATGAGAGAGGATGGGGTGTTGATTTGAGGAAGGGGATGATGAATATGAGCGGAAGACGTCCAAGTATGTATGAAGAAAGCGGGAGACTGTTATCTGTTATCGAGGGATGGAATCGGAGGAGGTTAGTCTCGCAGAGTACCAGGACAAGCCGCGCCTCAAGTACGGGTCACTGTATTGGCATGAGGAGGACCATTACCAGTCCCCCGCAGCCTTCAAGTTCAAAGAGAATATCGACGTTGACTCCATGGAGCCCTGGGTGTGTAATCCGTTTGTTTTGCTTCTATGTTTGCCAACTGAGTGTCCCACAGATTGTCTGTGCATTTGCAAGCTCCTCCTTCCACGCCAATTCAATCACCGTCACAACCACACGCGCACGCACTGGCACATGCGCCTCTCCTCATCGACTGGCGCTTATTGTACAAGGAGAGGTACGAGCTAGATCAACGGTGGGCTGGCGGGGAGCCAGAAGTCATGCGCATTTCGGGTCATGCAGATAGGTACGTTGGCGGTCGTTAGGCCCAGTTTCTTCTCCGTTTAACTTACCCCCCTCACATGAACAGCGTATACTGCCTCGAATTCGACTCGACGCGGATAATCACCGGCTCACGCGATAAGACCATCAAGGTGTGGTCCCTCAGAACAGGCAGACTCCTGGGGACGTTCAGGGGGCATGTAGGGAGTGTTTTGTGTTTGAAGTTCGACCAGGATTGGGACGAAGCACCAGATTGGGAGGATGAAGAGAATTCGTGGAGCGAGAGACGGAGGACCAGGCCGGGTTTCATGGTTAGTGGGAGTAGCGATTGTTCTGTTTGTGTGTGGGACATATATGCTTGTCAGAGCGGGGAGGAAGAAGTGAAGGCGGAGGTCAGGACTGTGCTGAAAGGTCACTCTGGGGGCGTGTTGGATTTGAGGATCGATAAACGGTGGATCGTTAGTTGGTAAGTCATTCATCGGGCTGGTCTTCGCGATGTGTTTTGATTCCATTCTTGCAGCTCCAAGGACGCACTAATACGCGTCTGGGACCGCTCAACGCTCACGCTGCATCGAACCCTCAGAGGACACGAAGGCCCAGTGAATGCCGTGGGTCTACAGAGTGAACGAGTGGTGAGCGCGAGTGGCGACGGGAAGATGATCTTGTGGGACATCGAGAGTGGAGAGCGATTGAGGACTTTTGAGGGCCATGATCGTGGTCTCGCTTGTATTGAATTCAAAGTACGTTCCTAGCTGCGATTCTCTTTACTTGGGTGACAACGTTGTTTGGCGTCCGCAGGACGACCTGATCGTGTCGGGGTCCAATGACTGTAAGATAAAAGTATGGTCCGCGTCGACGGGGGAGTGTATCCAGACGCTGGTGGGGCACGATCTGCTCGTGCGGGCATTGTCGTTCGACCCGCCTAGCGGGAGGCTGGTTAGTGCTAGTTACGACAAGACCGTCAAGGTGTGGGATTTGAGGACTGGTTTGTGTCGAGTTTTGCTCCATTTGGCTGGGCAGTTTACTCATTGTCTGGTGCTTGATTAGGCAAGATGGTTAGGGAGTTCAAGAATAGTCATACGAGTCATATATTTGACGTCAAGTTCGATGTCGGGAGGATAGTCAGGTGCGTTCTCGTGTGTCTGCATGTTCATCATCATTCAACTCGCGTTATTCCTGTACTTGATTTTCTTTACAGCACCTCACACGATCAAAAGATCGTTGTTCTGAATTTCACTCGAGGGCTTGATGCTTCGCTTTTTGTTTGATTGGGACTATCATCTTAACCTCGCACGACATACTGGTGTGATTTATTTATTTATCGTCTTTGATAGCCGTGTTTCTGGCGCTCATTGTTTCGGCCTCGGACTGACTGGCATTTGTAAAGTACAAGCATTAGCATCTAATTAATTCTTTGCATTGGGGAAAACCAAGCAGCTTGAGCTTGTCTTCTGGTATTCTGGTATTCGCTGGATCTCTCGGCGCAGGGAATCTTCACACAGGTTTCCCGCAAAAGTCTTGGTCTTTAGTGTAATTCTCGAACGAAGTTGTAGTTTTCTCAAGGGCGTTCAGTGACCGACGAAATCCCGTCCATTATGAGAAATAATTACATTTCAACTTTGGTAGTGTGGATCTAGTAATGTTGTACAATTGTCTGGTTGTACGTACATAGTAAGTGTTCGTAACACAAAACAGAAATGGTCATATTACTCACACAGATGTTTTATTCCGGTCAACTAAACGCTCATACCACCGTTCTCAGCTACTCGCTCGATAACACGCTTCACCAGCTCAATATCAGGTCTTTCCACGTCTACAACTCGTTTATCGCGGTCTAACAGCCCTATGAACTCCCGGGGTAGAACGTCACGCTCAAAGTTGAACTGGGGAGAAGCATGCAACGCGCGTGAGACAGCTTCCGAAAACTTGGCTGGGTGGGCGGTAGATAGTGCTATTTGGTGGGTTACTGATGTGCTGTGGGGATAGGGTAGCATCCCCGTGATGTGTAGAGAACGACGAAGACTTACTTTTTGGACGCAATTATTTGGGCGGCAGCCAAACCGACCGCTGTGTGTGGGTCCACGACGTAAGAAGGACTGGCAGTGAAATGCGACATAATAGTCTCCAGGGTCTGCATCAACTATTATTCCTTGTGTCAATCAAAAAAAAACATGAGAAATACCTGCTCATCCGAAATCCTCTCGGCGACGAAGTCCCTCCTCGCCATATTCAGAACCTCGACAGGCACTTCAACTCTTCCATCGCTCTTCATCTTGCCCATCCACCCAGCCAAAGTTTCGCATGCCTTACGCCTTTTCTCATTCACGTCAGTAACATCAGTGGTGTTCTCATATGCGAGGTACCATAGCAGGCGCTCGAAATTGCTGGATACGAGGATATCCATAGCGGGGCTAAGGGTTTCTTTCACTCCGCCCGCGGACGTCGCTTGTTTCCCGTCCGTGGTGATCTCGGGAGGTGCCGTCGAGTCGCCTGTTTCGTATTTCCCGCTCTTCCAAAATCTGGCAAGAATATCATTGGCATTTGTCGCGATCGCCAGCTTCCCCATCGGAAGTCCCATTTTTTTTGCATAGTAACCAGCCAGGACATCGCCGAAGTTGCCCGTCGGAACAACATATTGTATTTCAGTGTCGTTGACGTTGGTGTTCGGAGGGAGTTGGGAACGAACGTGAAAGAACGCGAGGAAATAATAGACTGTTTGGGCGAGGATCCGGGCCCAATTGATAGAATTGACAGCCCCGAGACGATGAGTCGAATTGAAAGTGCGATCTGCGAAGAGGGCTTTTACAATATCCTGTTAGGAGAAAGGTGAGCAAAATGATCCGAGTACGGCGTAATCACGAATACCTGACAATCGTCAAAGGTACCTTTGACCGCAAGATTGTGAACGTTCGAATCGGTGACAGTAGTCATCTGGGCCTCTTGAATAGGAGAAACACGCCCTTTGGGATGCAGAATGAATATGGAGATGTTGGCTTTATTTCTGAGACCATATATAGCAGCGCTGACAATTGATTCACACGTCACAACGGATCTGCATCTGGGGGAGAGTTAAAGGGCATACCTCCCAGTGTCTCCGCTCGTTGCACCCACTACGGTCAAGTTTTCCTCTTTTTCTCCGGGTAATTTCTTCGCATTCCGGCGGACCAGAAAAAACTCGAACAGATTCCCGAGTAGTTGTAGGGCCACGTCCTTGAAAGCAAACGTCGGTCCGTGGAACAATTCCAGTACAAATCTGTGGTCATCCAGCTTGTGGAGAGGGGTCACCTCTGGATGTCGGAATGTTTCATAAGACCTTTCCACTAGCGATTTTAATTCTTCTCGAGAGAGCTCATCTGGTGAGATATAAAGTGAGAGGACTGCGATGGAAAGCTCCACGAACGAGTAAGACTGCCACTCGGTTTGCCACTTTGAAGGCAAATCGGGAATATGTTCTGGGATGTAAAGTCCACCGTTTGGTGCAAGCCCAGCGAAAACAGCCTGCAGATATACGTTTGAATATTTGGAGGCTTATAGTAAAAAGTAATTGACTTCTTCAAAGGACAGGTCCTGCTCGCCTCCTCGAGTCGAAAAGTATTTCATGCTCACAGTTACTGCTTTGTTTGGCTAAAGACTTGGGTGCAAACACCCAGATTAATATTGTCAATGGAAGTACACGTATTTCCTAAGAAACCGAGAAAATCGAAATGGGTAAAGCTGTGACTACTTCAAGTTCTAGCCCTGCTGGAATCTGGTAGCTATCGTATCATAACAAAATAATGACTCGAAGGTTCCATAGGTGAGCAAATTGCAGCCTTTGGTTGCCCTACAATCTTTATTACAAAAACATTTTGAGGTTATGCCAAAACTCACCTTGGAAGATATTAGGTTTGACACGCAAAACAGTCCTAGTCTGTCTGCCCTTGCCCAGGAATAACCGTGAAGGTGTTGTCATGCCTGTGCTCGGTGATCGAGGTGACTTTCTTGTTCTTCAGGAGTATAGGTTTCTCGGTCACTTCATAGATACTGTTGGAACGAACAGTGTCCCCAATATGCACGTTTACATTCCCCTGTGCCCCCCATGCAAACATCTTCGACGCCCGGTCCCATATCTTGTTTCCTTCAGACCAGGGGGGCATCTTGGCTTCACCTGTGTGAAGTGCCATATCTATCGTCTTGCCATTACGTTGTAACGCATCGGCCTTCGCTGCTACCTCAGCCGATACATCGCCCCTCCTGCCCGTCCAGAAAGTGGCCTCATGTTTCTTGGTTTCCAATATCTCCCTCAACCTCCGTCTGTTAGGCCAGTCGTTTGGGTCAGAGCTGATTTTGACTTGGTAACCACGAGCTTCTAGTCGTGCGTCATCTTCATAAATCGGCAGGGACTTGACAAATGTCACTGTGACCAGCAGGAGGACGAGGAAGGAAAACGGAGAGTAGAACATAATGATACACTGCACGATGTTTAACACATGTTGAGTTGCATTGCATTAGCTCGAACTACTCACAACGGTCAATATCAAGTTTGTGAAGTCGTGAAAATAGAGACTCTAAGGTTACCGGCACCAAAGAGAGAGTAGTTGTGAGAGCAAGCTGAAGATTTTCGAGAAGTCCAGTCAGCAGACTTTTATACCTCAAAGTTCCCCATCAGCCCGGCCAACCGATCAGGGAATCGGGGACCGCTGCCAGCCTGATATATCTTGCGGAGTGCAACTCACGAAAAAAGTACAAAGAGATATGCCCGTGGTGGATATCACAAGGAGACATCCGTCGCCAGTGGCCATTAATTTGCTCAGCTTCTTGTACAAAACCATCCAGGATATTGTACACTGGCAAGTGACAACGCGGTGCTCACGATGATCTGTCGAATATCGTGCGGCGCCGTCAAGACCACGTATTTACAGGTATAGTAGTAGGCGCTCCATCTAAGGCAGATCGCCAGCGATTCTCCCGATTGTATATCAGGGAGGGGAACCAACACAGCCCGACCTGTGAGATCAGCGCGTGTACCGGGTGTGAGGATCGCAGAATAGACTTGAATAGAGTACTTACGTAGACAGTATGGGTTCAAGTCGAGGTTTTATGAAACTGAATACCGCATTGCCTTTGGCTCATGTCCCTGGCTTTTCAGGCAGAAACCTACGGTCAAGCTCTTGGAGCAGTATTGAAAGCAATCCACCATGCTTGAAACTTGAAGCTTGAAGCTTGAGGGTCAGCGAGATATTTTCCCTGTATATGTAAGCGTGCCACCGTGACTGACACATGGCAAAGTCCGGTGGCTTGGTACGCGACTCAGACGCGTTCAATTGAGTTCTCCCATCATGTCTGATTCACAGTCAACTCCAACCGCGCCTCGTCGCTCTCAACGAGAGAAAAAGGCTGCAACGCAATTCATTTCAGGTCTGTATATACTGCTTCTATCATATCACTGACTAACTTTTCGTAACAAGTTCGAACCAAGCGAAAACACGATAGTGACACCGACGACGACGACGCAGAACTAGGCGCAGGCTCACCGGCCCTAGATGATGAAGAGGAGGATTACGTCGCTCCTAAGCTCAAACCGAAGACTGCACAAGCCACAACCCGCAAGGGAAAACCGAAAGCCCACCCCAAAACCAAAGGCCCATCTCCAACCAAGAAGGCGCGCACGATGAATGTATCTGCTTCCAAATCTAAAAATCCCTCTACCACTCGAAAGCCCAGGAAAGAGAAGGCAGGAAACGACGCGTTTGACGTCGCGCAGGTTGCGCATGACACCAAGATCGCGGGAGACAACCCCCTCTTCAGTGTGTTCCATATTCCATTGCATGAAGTGAAGCTCATATGGATTCTAGATGCTATCATAAATCCCGCTGCTGCTTTGCAGTCCACAGCAGAAGACTTCTTAGAATCCTTGACCCAGTCTCCTGGCGCAGCCCAGGCCGAATTAATCAACCTTATTCTCCGTGCGTGTGGTTGCAATGACTCTGTAGACGCAGATCAGGCACTGGATTACGACGGCGTAGTTGATGCTCTTGATAATTTCACGGAAGGTCTCAAAAAGGTTAGCCTTTTCAACTTTTGCCCATCCCAAAATTATTTACGCCGCCTTGGTCTAGGATGACACACCTGTATACCCCCTGACGTCAAAAATTCCAGCATTTAGAAGATTCCGCAAATCATTATCTGAATTCATCGAACGCCTCATCGTATCTTCTGCTGACCTCGGCTCGCTCTATTCGACGGACCTCATGTCCACCTTACAAACTTGGGTCATTGCCATGTCATCATCTCAAATACGGAGTTTTCGACACACGGCGACGGTCGTTGCGATGGAGGCGGAGACCGCCTTGTGCGATGTGGCCGCTGCCGTGGAGAAGGAGGCAGAGGTGGTTGGGCGACAGAGGGAGGGAGAGAAGAAACGAAAGGCATCAAATAAAGGTGGAGGTGTGAGGGACAAGGAGCTCGAAGGGAAAGCGGAGGAAGTAAGGGAAAGGCGAACGCAATTAGCTGAATTCGTCAAGGAGTTCGTCGACGGGTAGGTTCTCTCACATTGTGTCACTGGTGGAAAGTCCTGATACACTCCCAGTGTTTTTGTTCACCGATACCGCGATCTCGATCCAAACATCCGCGCGGAATGCGTCCGATCTATTGGCTTGTGGTTCAAGAAATATCCAGGTCATTTCCTAGATGGAGCATACCTGCGCTATGTTGGTTGGGTTCTCTCAGATTCAACAACTCTAGTCCGTCTCGAAGCCGTCAAAGCCTTGTCTGGGGTGTACAGCCAAGTGGACTACATCACGTCTCTAAACCACTTTACCGAACGATTCAAACCGCGACTGATGGAGATGGCGACGAGTGACACCGAGTTGGGGATCAGGGTCTCCGTGATACATGTCCTTGACGCTATCAATGGGCACTCATTGCTCGAGGACGACGAGAGGGAACGGTTGTGTTTATTGCTATTTGACGAGGAGGTCAAAGTTAGGAAAGCCGTCAGTGGGTTTGTCAGGGGCGTGTGGGAGGAAGCTGTTGAAGAACGGTTGGTGGGGAGGCAGGCGAGCCAGAAGGACAGGGAACGAGTAGGCGTAAAGGCGTTGGCGGCTCTACTAGTCAAGTGGGGCAACACGTTGGACAAGGCCGTTGGCGATGAGGGTGATGACAATGACGCTGCCGATCAAGAAGGTATCAATACAGTTGCTGAGGGCAGTTCGACTGCGAGCAGAGTGAAGGAGGTAGCAGCTTTGGTCGGTCTGGGTCAGAAAGGGCGCACGGCGCTTGCTGTGGATGCTCTCTGGGACGAAGTGGAGCTTGTTGGCGATTGGGAAGGACTTTTGGATGTTCTGTTGCTTGATCATTCGGCCGCCGGGGAGAATCCCGGAGAGGGGCCAAGAGGACCGAGGGCAAATGGGACGAAGGGCCATGCGGACGATTCGGTCGTGGACGAGGTGTGGAGGTTGGAGGAGATTGAGGAGACTGTGCTCCTCGAAGTATTACTCGCTACTTTTCGTCGTGCTAAGGGGAGTGTGAAAAAGGTACGTGCTTAGTGCGGGGTTTTCGTGCCTATCGACTCACTTCGTCGTTTTATACCAGGGAGAGGAAGACACGGCAACTAATGATATCACGCGTGCTTTGATTAAAGGCTTCCCCCGTCTTTTCATCAAATATCAAACCGACCAAAATCGGATCGCCTATGTGTTGTCGCTTCCTGTCCTCATGAATCTTGACTTGTACTTGGAGATGAGAATGATAACCGTGAGTTCCTCCGCTTCTTCCATATGTCATGCTCACTATTGTCATTGTGACCCAGGCTTACGCTAACCTATGGGATGATGTCACAAAACAATTTCTATCGCATTCGTCTCTTACCGTTCTCACACAAGCCAACACCGCCATCAGTCGTTTCATGGATGCCACAAGTCTCTCGAATACAAACAGTACCAAGATCCTTGAATTAGAGGATGAATTGTCTTCGTCTTTACGAGATGCAGTGGCAGGGAGAGACGAAATTGAAGTTGCGTCATTTACGGAAGACGAGGTACTAGCGCTTGGATCCATCTGTGCACGTCTGTCCGTGCTGGCCGGCACACGTGATATGACGACGTGGATTGAGGAGGATGAAGGGGGGAAACAGAGCAGTGCATGGGATATCATCAGTGCCCTTGTTGAACGAGGGAGGCTTGGATACAAGGAGGAGGAAATGGTTGGCACCTCGTCTGACCCTGCCAGGCAAAAATACTGATGATGTTTCGATTCAGATGATTGACTATGCACTTCAGCTACTCAGCTTACATATAGTCTGGAAAGTGCGTGGATTCACTGTTGGTCCTGACCCCTCCCCGGAAGAGGTACGGTTCCGAGAAACCCTTCGTGAACAACGTGATTCCCTTCTTGAGAAACTTATAGAGTATGCCGTGGGTTCACAATCGAATACCGCAGAAGGTGTTAAGAGAGCAGTACGTACTTTCTCGCTGCTCCGTTTATTTTCTGACTTCTAGTGGGCTTTCTTTTCCAGGCGTTCCAAAACCTTATGACCCTTCATATCTTATTTTGCCCAACGCAGACTGTCGCAGCCGACGGTGGATTGTTTCCAACGGCCTCCCTCCTGCTCACTTTCGATGACGAAGTGCAGTACCGTTGTGCCGGATTCATACAGGCCGAGATCGAGAAGTTTGCAGAGGGCATTGATGATGGCGCGGCTGGCTCGAATGATGATCAGAGCGGGACAGGCGATAGTAGTGACGAAGACGAGGCTGAAGACAGAGCGCCTGTGAAAGGCAAGAGGACCAAAGAAGGCAAGAAGGCGACCAAGGAGGGTGCAGCTGGTGAGCATTGTTTCTTCCAGCTCCGCTTCGTGTTTGACCTTTCTGACTGCTTTTTTTTATAGCCGATTCTACTTCACGGACACGATTGGAACAAGAGTATATTTTTATGGGTGTGATGTCAACATTCATGCGTGCTATCCGGGCTGGTGCAGTTCACGTTCGTCACTGCGCCGTTGTGCTTTCGCATTACGGCAGACTAGGATATGCCTTTGATAATTGGGCCAAAGTTATCGTGGAAGTTCTGCGGGAAGAGGGTATGTTCAAAGAGAATGGAGACATCGTAGTGACCATCATTACCCAAGCACTTCGAGAGGTGGGCGCACCGCCGTAGCTTTTCGGAAATCGCTCATGTTTTTGCCCCAGGCCTTCACACTCCTGCTTGATGGTATCGTTCAAGACGAGTTGCACGCTGTAGCACTGTCGAAAGCCCTCACTTCGTGCTTTATAATCCGTGGGGCTCAACTTTCCGTCGTTCGCCGGCTTGATGGTCAGTTCGTCGTCGAGATACATACCAACTTGTTGACCTGGATCAGCAAACGTTTTGCAACGTATGAGATGAACAAAAATAAAAGGGCACGCAGGACGGCAGCCTTGTTCTTCAAGGTCTTGTTACCTTTGTTGGGTACCATTGAAAGCAGGGATGCGCTGAAAATGTACGTGTACCACGTTGATCTCCTCGTCTAGGTTGATAACGTAACATCTTTATTAGTAAAGCACATATGGATCAAGTGTTGGCCCAAGCGAAAGTCGAAATATCACCCGCTTCGAAGATTTGGGAACCTCAGCGGGCATACGAGAAGAGACTGAATACGGTCATGTCCAAAGACAAAAGTACCTGTTGTTGCATATATCAGTGTTGCATCATTTGACCTGTTTCTCGTGTGGTAGCTCCTGGAACCAAGGGCCGGAAAGGGAAACCCAAAGGTCCAAAGAGTACTGCGCATGTAACGACCGATGAAGAAGAGAGCGAACTCGAGCAATTTACCGACGTGGATGCAGCGCTGCTTGTTCCAAGTCCACGACCTCGGCCTGTCACTCCAGCTCGAGATCCTCCTCCTGTCGAAGAACCAGGTGGGCGGGAAGAACCCGGGCAGGACGTTGGTGAAGGGAACACAGAGCCTGACACTTCTACCCCATGGGCTCGACCTCGCCCTAAGCCTACATACAAGACGAAATCACCGAGCAAGAAATTTACCAAGTCGCCCTCTCGATCACCAGCAAGACCAACGACCACGTTGCCGGACACAGAAGTCGGCAACTTGTCAACACCGGTGGCGTCTCGGAAACGGGCGCGGTCTGAGGAAACGGAGAGGGAAGACGGTGTGATTGAAGGGAAGGACGGATTCGAAGGAGGAAGTCAGCCCGTGTCCCGAGAAGGTACTCCCTTTGGCGAAATACAAATCCGACGAAAACGGGTTCGCCACTAATTGCATCGAAGAACTTTATATTATTCTTTCTTAGTTCTTGTCATGTTCGTTTGTGCTATCGATGTATTACATTGTACGCAAGATGTTAACATAGTGTATAACATAAATAATGATCGCCACACTAGTTTGGGGTAACAATTAGATAAAGGAGTGACAAGTTGCTCTTACAACAATAACGACGAGAATAAGATTAATCCCTGGTATATCAGTCCGACATCATGCCGAGGGTTGCCAACATAGCTTTTCGCTGATTGTGGGTGTCAGCGAGTGTATTCAGGAATACATAAACCGACCACTTACGTCCGCAGTCATCACATCATAAAACCGACCTAGGTCAGCACTTCCAGGGAGAGAGGATGGCCGATGTCCTCTCGTAGTACCATCGCTCAATAGCGGGTTCGGCGACGGGGAAGGCAAAGCGTCAGTGTCTGCGGCGGGACTTCTCATGGACTGTGGTCTGTGCCCTCTTGCGTTGGTTGGGATGCCGAGCATTTCGTAGAGTTCCTCCTGGGCTCTCACCATGGCCCTCGTTTCAGAAGAAGGTGACCCAGTTGAGACGGCTGAGCACCTGATATCAGTAAATGCCTTGAGCTGAAAAGGAAGGAGAGAACTCACCAAAAGAATTGCGACTTGGCAGATCCGAAGTCACTATCCCGAGGGAAAGAGGAAGGCGTGGGACAGGTGGTATGTCGTCTGATGAGAACGTAGACCTAACTGCAGACGGTATTGATGTCGACGTGCTCGTTCGACGGTTATTGCTAATCACAGAAGAACGCTTCGATTGACGCAGACCAGCTTTCGACACCCGGATGCTCGACTTTCGCACTGCCAGAACATGGCTAGACCGACGGCTAGGAGATTTGACGGACACAGGCGTCATTGGTGCACTGCCATCCCCAACCTTCTCGGTTAGGTCGTCATAATCGTGAGCAACTTCAGCGGCTTGCTTCCAGGCCTCGTCTCTCTCCGCCTCCAATGTGTCAATCTGCACACGAAGAGCTTGCGATTCCGCAACTTGCTTCAGGAAACTAGCATTTAGTTTACGCAGAGCCATCGCCAGTGCGCTTGCCGAATGCACTTCCCGTAAAGATTTGACTTGAGCAATTTGTTCATCGGTACTGTGAAGTTCCTCCGCAAGGCGATCGAGGCTTGCCGAAACCCCCGCCAGTTCGTCAATAGTCAACCGCATATCAGCTACAACATCCCCCGATTCTTCTTCTTGAGTGCCATCGATGTGAGAGGACAGTGACCCTAGCAAAGCCCAGCGTCTTCGCGCCAACGCTTTGTATCTCGTCTTCACGTCCACCCTAAGCATTTCGAGTCTATGCATCTCATCCGGCAACTCCTCGTCCAAGGTTTCCAGCCGCAATAGACGAATAGCCGAGGCTTCTGCAGACTGCTTGATTGCCCTCGACACAATGGCCTGCAGTTCTTCTGACGTGAAAGTCCATTTTGCCGCTTCCATGGTAAACCCTCGCCATTGCGATGGCTGAGTGATGAATTTGGGCGAAGCAGTGGAATATTGCATACGTTGACCGCTAGAGGTACTGCCTCCACTCGGGAGACTGCCCCCGAGGAGTATACTGCTGCTAATGGAGGATACAGACCCGTTACGCTCCCTCAGGTCAGCTCTGAAAGGCATCGTCGACACTCCCGCTTGTGACGTAGGTTTGCGCGGGCCTGCGGGTAAAGGAGGTCTGACCCTTGCCCGACGCTGGCCACTTGGTGAGTCGGCAATGACAGTACGTTCGCTTGGAGTCGGGCTGGCGTAAATTATTGTTTGGCTGGCAGTCACCATCTGCGAGTCCGTTTGCCCAGTGATTTGGTTAGTAGGGCGATGGTCAGAGACGACAGTACTGTATGGTGGGGGAGCCCCAAGGTCGGAGTCATATGAAGTCCTCAAGCTATTTACTCTCATCCTATTCGACGACGAGAATGATGGTGGTGGGGGTGGAAGTGGAGCTGGTGTCGACGGCGTCTGAGGTTGTCTAGGCAGCAATCTCAACCTCGGAGGTGTAGTGAAGTTTTGAGACCGTGGTGGTGATCCAGAAAGCGGGGCAGGCTGTGATGGCAAAGGTGGTAAAGGCGGAGGCGGCGTTCTCAGCGGCTGAGGGGATGGGGGTGTTGAAACAATTGGTGTCAAAGCAGGTGTCGCAGTTTGTGAAGGTTCCGCAATAGGAAGAGAGACAATAGAAGCATTATGAGGGGTTTCTGAAGGAATTATAGGTGCAGACAGATCCTTTTTTGTTTGGGCAATACCTTCCTCGATCGGTGATTCAACCGGTGTCAAAAGAGGAGGAGGAGGCAGGGGCTTTATTCTAGCTGAGTTGGAGTTTGACGAAACAGATGTCGAAGGACTTATGCTGCGGTTGCCGGCAGACGAGGGGTCAATATGTTCTGATGTGGGTTCTGTCGAATGTCCATGACTAGGACTTGAGCTTTCCGCGCTATTTTCAGGGCTTGGTTTAACCTCCGTAACCTCCTCATCAGGTGGTGTCAAGAGTAGGGACATTTTCCGGGCATACGGATGTCTCGGAGGACGAGTTGCGGGAGGAGTCCTGCTTCCAGTAGCAGACGTCACCGACCTAGAGAGTAGTACCTGCTGCACCAGACTTGGCTGGTCGAAAGAACCCCCTAACATTGCAGATCTCATAGGCATTTCAGGTGCTTTCGACGCGTCAAAGTGAAAATTTGAATCAGCCCACGACGACGATCCCGCTGCGGTCGCAGGCGTGAACATTGGACTGAAGGCCGAAGGGGTCTCCGGGAATGTCTGGAGCAAAGTGCCTCCTCTCCTCCTGCCAACTGCCGAAGTGGCCAACTCTGGATCAACGGTGATAGTGAAAGCACCGATGTCCTGAGACTCACGTGATACCACGATAGGATTTGGCGTGCTACCTGAGCGTTGTCTAGTAAAGATGCCTGATGGAACTGGACGGGGACTGTCAAGACTGTCCAAGGTGAAAGAGTGGAGAGAGGGGATGGTGATGTTTGTGCTCTGTTCGGCATACGGGACAGTAGCGGAGCCGATGGCCGTCTGGGGGAAAAGGTCTGAGACCTGGGTGGGAGACTCTGGCGTCTGGGGCACTTGTAGAGAACGTGGACGTTCTCCACGTTTGCGCTGTCCGATGGGAAGCCGTCCTCGGATTGCTTCACCGGGGTTGATGGAAAGTAGACGAGCTTCCGCCTTGTGTCGTGGATGAGACAAATCGGGTTTTCCTGTTTAAATGGGTTCAGTGAGCCGAAATTATTCAAAATTGGGAAATGACCAAATCCTACTCACCACGCGCATCAGTCGACGTAAATGTAAAACCGGGTCTGGCCTTCCCACTGCGCCGCTTTTTTGTTGGTTGGCGCCCCCCATCAAAAGATGAGCCCGAGGTTGATGATGTCGTGGATCGCATAGATGACATGGATGCTGAGTGGAGAGGTCTACCTTTCTCCCAAAGACTGTCGCTGTGGGAATGGTATTCATCCAAAATGTCGTTTATAAGACCTGATCCTGATCCAGCAGATGGAATTGCGGAAGAAGGCGCAGAAACAGGGAGCGAATCCGAGCGTTCAGAACGCTTGTGCGGGGGAGAAGTAGACAACTTATCAGATTCTGGCTTGCTATCCACAAGACTACTTGAGATGACGGAACGAGGTGGTGGGCTGACACTGGTATTAGAACTGCTGGAGCTATGGCGAGCGGTGACAACCAAGCGATCTGGAGCAACGAGTAATGATGTGGCGGAAGATGGAGCCTCGGATATCTGGGATATTCGACGGGAAGCGGTATCGTCCTTAATCAAACCCGTATACGGATATTCCGCCTCATCAGAAGACTTTGCGCTTTGCAGTTCGGTCAAATCGGAGGTTCTGGGCAGATCTGAGGAAGTACTTGCACCGGAACGACGGGCGCTCTGCTGTGCGACGTATAAGAGCTCCGCGTTTGCAGGTACTGGGGGCACCGGGGGTACTGGGGACCCCCTTCCAGAGGAGGCAGATAATATGATTTCACCCCCACTTATGCGCTTGTCACGCCAGAAAGGAAACTCGCCTCGTGGGAGAGTCGCGGAATCCTGCCGGACCATACCACTGCGATGCCGTGACGTGCGCTTATCGCTGGAGAGTATGAATGAATTAGCAAAAAGGGCTCGGGCTAGAGTGGTGCCTGAGACGGCGGACGACATGCCGTCCTCTATGGAACCTGCAGAGCCTGGGCGAGAAGATGATGGGAGACCGGAGGGTGTTTGTGTTGAAGGGGGATAGTTTGGGACAGGATAATGCGGGCCTTGGACTTTAGCATGAAGTGGAGATTCGGGTATCTTGATCGGGGCTGGTTTCCTAGAGGGGGTCTCCTTGGGGTAAATGGATAAGTTTGGTAGAAGAGAGCAAGATTCTGTGTTTGAGCGCACCGGTTGTGGTTGAGAGACTAGTGAGTTTGTTATATCTACGAAACTTGGCTAGAAAAAAATAGGTTGGATAAGAGAGAAAAAGGGAATGAACTGTAAGCGCACCTCCTTCATCTCTGACTGATACTGGGGAGTTCCCTCCTCGGACAAAAATATATAACCATCACGATTGACACCTTTAGTACGAGGTTTGGTGTGTTGGACATCGCCAGCATGAGCCGCAGCCTTGGAGCCAGACATCAAATTTCCCAATCCCCATCCCAGGCCGCTTCCTCTTCCTTCGGAAGATTTTCCGAAAAAGCTAAATGTGTCTGATTCGAGCAAGTTCCTAGGAAACCAATCTCCCAGGGGTTCCGGAGAATACTCTAGCTGAACTCTGGGAGATGGGGGCGGTCTACGAGAGGGAGTGGAAGAAATGTGCGCGTATTCATCAGCTTCGTGAAGGGTATCGAGGCCCTCTGGACCATGTATTTCGAATATTTCTGGTGATACAAAGGAAGCGGGTGAGGGAGGAGAGAGGGGAGTGGGGGGATTAGGTTTTGCGGTCTTGACCTTGCGTTTTGGATTCAAGTTCTTGTAGCTGATGTTATTGAACTTGAACATTGTTACGAAAGGCGAAAGGGGGGAGGATGACTAGGAGGAGTCGACAGGATGGCGAGGCATATAGAGGAGAGAGAGCGTAGGAGAATGAAGGAACACTTGGAAACGTCCATCAAACCTACACCGCCGGGACCCAACAATGCCGCTGATTAGATTAGATTAGATTAGATTCAAAACCACATGCTCTCCCCGTCTGACCACCAACAGCCATCTCACGACACCCGTCCAGACCGACGGCTTAGCACTTAACGCTTAGCTAGCACAGATTCAGATTAGTTCACTGGCACACTGGCAGCGGAAGGCTGTTGACTCCGTCGCGTGACAAACCTTTCGATTCCCGCCGGAATTCCGACACCATCCAGCTTTCATACACGTGGCATTAAATCACAAAAAATTATCTTT
>QLPF01001032.1:1680-18585 GCA_003314045.1 Hygrophorus pudorinus
CACAACATAATAGGCTGACTTCCGAAGTCAGAACAAAACACATGGCCTACTGAATGACATGTAGACAATGTACCAAATTGAGAGTAGTAAAGCTGATACATTGTTGCCGCCACCAGTTACAACATTCTCTGAGTCCTCAGGTTTTTGTTGTATTATAGATATGACATACAGGACATGAGATAGATTACTAGTATTGGGCCATGAGTGGGCCGGCACTGCAGAGCCAGAAATACATGGTTGGGAAACAAATGTATTAAACGATTAGCAAATCCATTGGTATGCTACTATGGACGAGCCCTTTTGAATTCTTGTCATTCTAGCTTTCTTTGCACTATTGTGATTGCTAGAGTAGTCTCTTTCTGGAATTGTGTTGGACTCGGAATTCACTGTATATTTGCCAGTCTTGAAGTTACATATAAATTCAAAATGTATATAAAATTTGATGTTGGTGCTGCAAAGTTCTGGCGAAATTTTCAAATAAATTGATCAAATATTCTATCAAGTGACTTTCAATCTCCCTTGATTTTCCTATACAACTTCATGGCTTGACTTCATCCCACGATTGAGTTCCAACATTGAACTTGAAAGTCCACACTGTGACCGTCACATGCATGAATCCTGCCCTCTCAGGCTCAGGCTCTCACTGAGGCCAGCTCGCAGCGCGTTACAAGTAATCGCAGCTGTTGACTGGATTGATCCAGATAGCTACCTTCACACCTTTACTCTAAGCAGCTCGACACAGCGCGTATCTTCGCAGCTGTTGACTTACTACCTATGCCGGTACTGGACCTGGGTCCGACTGTTAACTAAATCGCCACGCCCATTGCTCACGAGGAATCGCAGGGCATTATCCACGCGGCCGTTGAACTCCTACTTCAAGTCTCACCAGCCTGGTGAGTCCTTTTCTTCTGCTCGAGTCGTCATACCTGTTTACTTATGAGGAATCACACTGTGTTAGCTTCCGCTGTTGAACTATCTACACCGGCCTTGTACTGGACCATCCTCCACTCCTATTTACTTATGAGGAATTGCAGCACGTTATCTACGCAGCTGTTGACCATCTTCCATTCCATTTACTCATGAGGAACCGCAGTGTTATTCACCACCCGGTTTTCATTTCAGTTCACAGCGCGTTAATCGCAGCTGTTCATCGGATTAACCCATTCACTCACGAGGAATCACAGCGCGTTATTCACGGTTGGTCTGAGTCCGAGTCGGTCCTTGCACTTCTCTTCAGCACATGCAGGCGATATGGTCTGCATGTGTTCCCCAGGCAGTACAATCTGGGGAATTGAGTTGTGGCCAGTTCTGCCTGCCATCTTGGCACATCTCTTCACCACATGCAGGCGATATAGTTTGCATGTGTTCCCCAAGCAGTACATTCCGGGGAATTGAGTCATGGTAGCTGCTGCCTGCTGCCGGCCCCACTGCAACGCCATTGCCCGCTGGTTCAGCCCCACCTTCACCATCCGCTTGCTTCACGCGATGTCTTTTGGATTTCTCTGAGAAACTTGCTTCCTTGTGACCTCTGCCCACCTCTGCAGCCCCACTTTGATGAGCCGCCTATGGTCCCTCGTCTCCTCACCACCCACCCACGCCAGCCTGGATCTGAGCCCCTCCTCCCGCCTGCTTTGTCAATCAGGAATCAACCCTGGGTCCAAGTGGGCAAGCAGGTGATAGGATTTGGGCCCGCCCAGTGTAAATTTCTTCTTACATCGACCAAGGACACTGGTCCGAAGTTATCCAGACCACGAGCCTATCAACAAGCTAGAACGTGAGAGGGGCATCGAGCATGAACAGAAATGGAGCAAACATTACCCGAATGTCGTGCAACCCACTTCAAGCCTTGGCCTCCACTCTGAGCACACAGCCATGCCACTCGTCCTGACTCTACACAATCGCACATATGCACTGATCACAGTGGGCTCCAAAGGCGTCATTCTGCCACACCCTCTCTGAGTTCACTGAATACCTCACTCGCTAGTCAGGAGTTTGTGATGGAGCAGGCAGATGAAATGAGGCACAATGTCGAACATCAACTTGAACAGAATTTCATCACACATGCATTCCCATTCCCATTCTCCAGATTCTTGAATGAATCGTCTGTGCTAGCAGAGATTGCCAGGAAGTCAAGAACGAAGGGTAGATGTGGTCCCAGGCAGGAAGTGCAGGAGGAGAGCCAGGATCTTCCAGAGCAGATTAAGAAGTGCATGGGACCCTTTAAAATCGATTTGAAATCCCCAGGCTATGCAAACGAATCGTTTGCGATGGCAGAGGTGTCTGGAACATCGAGATCGAAGGAGAGTGTTGCAACGGAGCCAAAAAAGGGATGAGGAGGTTGATGTCCATTGGACCAGTGCAGGGACCTCGAGGGGCCATCAGGGACGACATAGGAACGACCGGAATGAACCAGAGAAGTCGCGTGAACACACTGTCATGTGCAATGCATCCTGAAAGCCCAGAACAAGGGGGAGAACTCGTGTAAGTCCATACAGCCAAATATATCCAGATCACTGATGTCTTGAATATAATTGTGGCACAGAAGCTGAAGAAGAAGCTGCAGGAAGCTTCCAGGGACATTGGGCAAGCATGTGTCAGGGATAGTGTCATGGCAAGATGCTTGGCGGCTTCAACTCTTCTACGATCAAGTCCCACCTTTCCAAGACCTGGGGTTTAGGGTCCTTGTGAGTGGATGGTGTTCCATTATGCTTGGAACAATCCCCCAGCCTAGCTTCTCATGTGTGCATTGCCCCTCTAGTTCACCATCCGACTCTAAATGACTCTCTTTCTAGTGAGGGGGGGGGGTGCCGATAGTCCTGAGAGTGCAGACAGCTCTCCCCTATGCAATCAACTGAGGACATTGGCTCAATACAAGGTGACGAGAACAAGTACAGAGTAATGTACTGTTACAACCGCAAGGTCGAAACACTGACCGGCAGGGGGCCAAAGCACACAAGAAACGACAAGGATGTGAGAACGCACCTGCTGCAAGCCATGCTCCACCCCACACAGGATCGAGGCACCTAGGGCCAATTCTGAGACTGCCAACATGCCAGTCCAAGGGCATGTCATTAGCCCAAGGAACCCATACATGGAATGGCAAGCCCAAACACCGTGCCATGTCATGGACACGAAGGCAAACGAATCACCCGGATGAAAGTGCACCACCACAAATCACCAGTGGAGAGCACGCAGCAGTGCCAATGCACGCTGGCATCCATCACCCACGGGATATGCACAGTGGGGAGCACGCAATGTTGTACCAGCCCATTCAGAGAATTGGAGAACACGTAAAATGATGTACCCAGTCAGTTCCCAGCACCCGAAACCCACTGCCATGATTCACAGTCAACAGGCAACGCTGTCAAGGCCGAACACGACAAACAAAGGCAACCACTTACCTTCCAATGACAACATTCAACTGAGAGGGAGAATGGCATCATAGTTGTCCCAAACATCGTCAGAACTAACCGGCACATCATGGAAACGAAGAACGCACCCCAACAGACATTAGAAATAAGACCAGTAACGTCGAGCACGATGCAGAAAGCGCCATCTGAGAACAATGTGCAGTGTGCGGGGGATGATGGGGATGATGAGCTGGCAGTTGTGGGTTGTGCCGATAATGTGAGGGTTGTTCTGTGAGGTGAGTAAGGATCTTTCTAGACGCTACCTGACTGCTCTCAACACTCGCTGGGCTTGCTAAGACGTGGGGTGTGATAACTCTATTCTCCCCCTCAGACCGCACATCGTTGATGACACTGGTGCCATCTCCTTTGTCTGGGGTGTATAGGTTTGTCTTTACTTCCATTCTAGCCTTCTTGGGTTTCCTACCAGTGTGTAGAACGATTGCTGGGGCGCTAATCCCATTTTCCATCACCCATGCACCCATACCAATTCCCAGCATCAAAGTATGCACCAAGGACCTTCCCAACTCGATTAAGGACCTCCAAGAACCTCAAACGAAGTGCTTGTATAAGCAGGAATCCACGTCACCAACAATCCAACCCTCACAACAACAACGTCAATAGCCACCACCGGCAGAACCACAACAACCACGTTAACATGATGCCAGGAGCAGCAAGGGAAGTATGAGGACAAGGGACCACAGCTGAGGGTGGTGCTTCCACCCTCAGCTATGTATAAGTAGGTGCATTTTTATCTATAATCGATGATAATCTTGCTAACCACATGAATAACAGTGTCGTCTACCATCCAAACGCAAGTGATAGGCAAGGCAGCACCACCGATGTGTCCGCATTCATTACCACCAACAGCACAACGACAACACCAACACGTCACCCCCACACCCCGCCATCTCCTACCACCACCACCCACTCACAACGCCGCCTACACATCACCACCACCACCACTACCTATTTACAACACCTCGCCATCACGTTGGGGTGCATTTTTATTATAGGATCTTACTAACTACTTTTCAAACGACAGGGAGAAAGCCCCTTGCATATAAAAGCAAAGGGGCGCATCATCACCACCACCACCACCACTCACTTACAACAACACCTGCGCGTCCCCACCACCACCCACCTCACGACAACACCAATGTGTCATGACCTCCGAGACATCCCCCGAATGGTGAGTTGTGGGACAGTGGGGGAGGAGGAGCGGCAGCAGAAGAGCAGGAGCAGGACTCACAAAAGCAGTATGAGGGCATTGTGCATGCAAGCTGCTGGCAGCCTTAGCTGGACCAACACTAGGTGCAGTGGTGGGGGCAAGATCAGCACTTGGCCTCATTGCTCATGTTGATGTTGGGCGGGTGGGCATAAATTTTACATGAGATGTTTTTCAGTAAATATAAAGAAAAGTTACTTACCTTGGTTTGTGTTTGGGGCGAGACCGTGACAGTGGGAGGTGGTTGGGCGATGACACAGCCAATGAGGGACGATGGGTAGTGACGAGATTCAATCTCTGCGTTCAGTTCGGTCCAAACCAGGTTCGTACACGTTCAGCAAATTTTGCCTTTGGCAGAACTGAGAACTGGACCTTAGGTCCGGTTCTGACTAATGGCCGAACCTTGAACTGAACTCAGGTTTGGTTCTGTCAGGTTTGGGTTCGAACCTTGGTTCTGAACCGAACCTGTGCATCACTAGACATTGAGCTCCATGGTCATCAATGATCTAACATGCCTTCCCTCTGCCCTGAGACAAAGTTCAACTTCCTTATTGGCCATTCTTGGGTTGTGGACCACTTTGGCCACCATGTCAGAGCATGCATCAAGTGCCAACACCTCATGGAGTCCTGGAGGCTGTATGCTCTCATTCTGGGAACTCCTAATCCCATCCGAAAACCTCAGAATGGCAGTCATTCCCAAACTATTCTGGCTTGGGACAAAACTTGTTGTATGTATCTTGCTACATGCTGTGTGAGTTCAAATGTTAAAACTAGATGAAGCCTGCAATCAGCATGGAATGGACTTCACCTCATCTTGCAGTTCACACATATTGGATCTTGTACTTAGGCAGTCACATTGGCATCAACATGTTGTAACAGCCTCATATGTCATGTACCAGCTTTCAAGAGGTGAAATGGATTGAATCAAATAAAATAACTCATGTTGCATTCAGGGACAACTATGTATGTACATGGGATTTGCCCTGAGGAAAGTGTTTAGTGGGTGAGTATGCTTTGTGTTCCATGACCTTACTGTACATGTAGATCAGCTGGTGGCTTTGTATCATGAAATGTCACTGGCACAAGTCGCTTGAGGCTCAGACAGCAACATTTCCCTGCCTTCTTTGATGCCACTTCCACCACAATGAGATTTCTTTCAAGTTCCAAGTGGAACTTCATCAGGCAAGGCGCAGCCCATTTCCTCATCATCTCATTCCCAAGCATTAATTTAAACGGGACTCAGACCATGTGTGCTTTTGTACCCCCAAAAAGCACCACTACTATGTACACCTATAAGCAAAATCCCAAATTTGCCGCTTAATAGCTATTTTAATCATGATATTAAGGTCAAATTCGTGCTTGCACAAAATAGATGGTCTCTAAGTGACACAGGCGTGCCATCCAAACCCAAGCCCCGCATTACAACTCCATCCGCTCCACCACGAGAGCCGATGCTGGGCACCGACCCCTAAACACGATACTGCGCTGCGGTGTGAGGGCGCTGGCTACGAGGCTTGCGGGGAGGAATGGGGTCAAATAACCAATCGTGTGGGCAAGCCTGTGAAGTACTCGCAGAAGCAGATGCAGCCGGAGAGGGTGGGGGTGCTAACATAAGGTGGATTGTGTTTGTCAGATCTAATACACAATGGACGAGTCGCTTACGCAGGTTGAGGTCAAAGGGGAGAGGTAGTTTGGGGCCTGCAGTGAAGGAGGGGTGGTGGTTAGATGTGATTTGATTGGGAGAGGAAGTTACACACGTGCATTCGGGGGTTGGGTGGGTTGCTCGACGGCAACAACTTGAACAACGGGAAAATTTTATCAGATATTATTTTCCATGGCTTTCAGGAACGGCTACACACTATTCAGGGCTGCTGTGATGACTATGCAGAGCTGTCAGATCTTACGTACTTGGGGGGGGGGCAGACACATACCTGCGCATGGCTGACGTGCCGCCAGGCGCCCTTCAACAAGTGCCTTGGCGTTTTCAAAGTGTCCTTTGACAACTTGAAGAAGAAGCAGTCAGATAACACTTTATACATAGATGAAAGGCTACAGACCGTCAATGGCTGCAGGAAGGGCTGCGGAGGGCAGGAAGTACTGTTAGGGACTACATTGCATGGCCTTCGGAGAAGGTACATACTTCTGCTATCCCCACCTAGAGCTATGGGATGGGGAAGACACCCTCGTCAAATATTATAACTAGGAACAAGAAGCTACTTACGATTCTTTCGAGGTGGTCCAAGATTACTCGGAGATTCTAGAAGAAGATGTGGAAAGTTTGGTAGATAAAAACAAGAAGTCACTGACTCGTAGCTGGCACAACGAAATTCGGAACATCTAATCCATCATGATGTAAGATCAAGTGACAGTCCAAGGTGGTCGGATTTATGTAGACCCCGGGCGTTCGATCACAGCCATGGGGACAAGGTACGACTGAATGAAAAAAAGGGGGCAAACGTGAATCAGGCTTACTTGCAGTCAATAATGGAAGATTGATCACGGTCTAAAAAGGATCCCGGCCGACGCTGCAGCCTCAGCTGATCCGTCTCCTTGGGGATCCTACCGTAGGGCCGGGCACGCTCGCGACCACTTCGCCCCACCCGCACATGGTCACTGGGGTCGGGCGGAGGCGCCGGGTAGCATAAGTATGTGTTCGTGCATTCAAATGAGCGAAGAGTCTCACCGGCCCGAGTTTGCAAGTCTACGATTGCGAAGATTCACCCGAACAGGTGCGCCCAGCACACCTATAATATCTGCGAGAGCGAGATAGACCAGAATGAGAATTTTGAACATAAAAAAAGTTGAAGGTCAAGTTATGTGGCCAGCACCAACTCGTCAGTGGAGAAAGAAATGTGAGAATGAGAATCGTACCAGCCCGGGCAGGCAAGTGATCCTTTTATACCACTCGTAGTGTTTCGGGACCACGACTGTTCTTTTAGGACTCGGATTCTTCACATGTTTTCGTTGGTCCCATGCGTCTGGTGGAGGGCGACTCGGACTGCCTTGGACGTCCGAGTCGTGAAGCGATTTTTCTGTTCTTCCAAGTCCCGGCCTTCTTGACCACGCTCGCTGGATTGTACACGTGCGACGATATCGCCACGGAAAAAGCAATTCGTGCGACATTAGGGAGAGCAGTTCCTGATGTCACCCCATGGGTCGTCCGTCGGAACAACTTCAGGCGCTAGCTCGAAAGACCTCGGAGTAGTGAAATTGAAACACGACATCTAGCTAGCTATATTCCTGGCGAACAACTGACTGTGACAGAGCATCTTGCGTGCTAACATTTTATGCAAAATTTTATGGCTCAGGGTTGGTTCAGTCCTCGGTGAATGCCTCAGCTCACAGTAAATTAAATTTTCAGCATTACAAGTTAATTATTGTGTCAGCGCCTGCCTAAAATCCTTAGTACAGGCTGTGTCAATACTGCGTCAGCCTTCGACAACCGGACCCCTCCAGAACGCTCGTCTCAACTGGTGGTGTAGCAGCTGGAACCCAGATTAGGATCATTAGGGAGCTAGTAGCCTTTGTTCCGACGGACGACCCATAGTTGCGACATCAGGAACTCCTCTCCCTGATGTGCTTTACGTCGCACGAATTGCTTTTTCCGTTGCGATGCACGAGTGGATCCTCGTGCGTGGACAATCGAGCGAATTTGGTCAACGAGGCCGGAAAGAAAAGAAAAATCGTTTTACGACGTCCAAGGTAGTCGCCTCCGTCGAGACGGTGGTAATGGGGCATCGAAGAATCTGAGTCCTAAAAACAATCATGGGTCCCGGAACACTACGAGTGGTATAAAAGGGTCAGTTGCCATTTCCCTGGTTGCTACGATTCTCATTCTCACATTTGTTTCTTCACTGACAAGTTTGGTGCTGGCCACATAACCTGTCCTTTAACTTTTATTATGTTCAAAATTGTCATTTTGGTCTGTCTCGCTCTCGCAGATATTATAGGTGTGCTGGGCGCACCTGTGCTGCAAACTCGGGAGTTGAGTCCTAGCAATGGTAAACTTGAAAGTCGGTAAGACTCTTCACTCATTTGAATGCACGAACACATACTTATGCTACCCGGCACCTCCGTTCGCCCCCAGTGACCATGTCATGGTTAGGCGAAGTAGGGTCCCCAAGCAGACAGAGGCGTTGGTGCGGCAGCGGCGTCGGGTGGGATACTTTGTACACCGTGATCAAGTTTTCATTATTGACTGTAATTAAGCCTGATTAACGTCTTCTCCGTTTTTCTTTCAGCCGTACATTGTCCTCACGCCTGTGATCATGTGCCCCCGATCTTCGCACATCCGAAGACCTTGGATTATCACATCATCAGAGAACATCGTGGTGATGACGTTGATCATTATGTTGTGCCAGCCACGGGTCAGTGATCTCTCGTTCTTATCTACCAAACCTTTCGACCCTTCTTCTAGTACTTCCAGGGCAACGTGGACGACCTCGAAAGCATTGTAAGTAACGTCTTGCTCCTAGTTATAATATCTGACTTATCAATCAAACCTTTCCCGCCCTTTCAGCGACTAGGAAACCTAGACCACCTCGAACCCGCCGTAAGTAGCTTCTTGCTCCTGGTCGTAATATCTGCCAAGGGTGTCTTTCGCATCCCGTACCTCCGGGCCGGGATGTTAGAAGTGTGTAGCTTCTGGAAGGCCATGTAATGTTATCTCTAACAGTAATTTCTTCCCTCCGCAGCCCCTGCTAAAGCCATCAAACGTGTGTAGCTTCTCGAAGCCCATGTAATGTGGTCTCTAACAGTACTTTCTACCCCAGCCCCTCCTAGGGTAGCCATCGAAGGTCTGTAGCCTTTCATCCATATATAAAGTATTATTTGACCGCTCCTCCAAGTTGCCTTACTACACTTTGATGACACCAAGAAACTTGTCGAAGGGCGCCTGAAGGCAGGTCAGTCATGCAAAGGTTTGTGTATTTTTTTCTCCCCAAGTGTGTAAGACCTGACAACCCCGCGTAGTTATGCAACAAGCCCTTCAGAGTGTGTAGCCATTCCTGAAAGCTATGGAAAGTAATATCTCATAGTTTGCAAGTTGTCACCCAGAGGCGACAAGGAGCGCATCCTATTGCCGTCGAGCACCCTGCCCAGTCTCCGAATGCCGACCACGCAGGTCCATGTGTGTGACTTCCTCCTTTCACGAAATCACATCTGACCACCCCTCCTTCACCGCAGCCCAACCTGTTGCCGTCAAGCAACCCGCCCAGTCCCCGAATGCCGACCACGCAGGCCCATGTGTGTGATGTCCTCCCTCCACTAAATCATGTCTGACCCCCTCCTTCACTGCAGCCCAACCCGTTGCCATCGAGCACCCTGCCCAGTCTTTTAATGCGGCCCACGCAGGCCCATGTGTGTGACGTCCTCCCTCCACTAAATCACATCTGACCACCCCCCCTCCTTCACTGCAGCCCAAAACCCATACTTCTGCTGTGACCTCAACCTGCGTAAGCGACTCGTCCATCGTGTATTATCACACCTGACAAACAAAATTTATCTCACGTAGCACCCCCGCTCTCTCCGGTTGCATCTGCATCTGGGGGCTTGCCCACGCGATTGGATATGCGGCCCCATCCCTCCAGTGGTAGGGTGTCGTGTAATCGTAACTATGGTGCAAATGACGCAAAACGGGCCCAAGCACGCCCTGTTAGACTTTAGGGAGGTAGTGGTAGCGGATACAGAACGGAATGCCCATTTTGTACATGTGGACACCGTGACGTAGCTGCAGTTTCGAGACTACAGTTGAAAAGCTCATAATGCACATTTAAATTTCTCAGTGCATTGCTTTTCAGTCCGAAATTAGGTCACCGTAGCGTCATGATGCAAATTTCTCATAATGAATCGCCTTGGGGCTGTCCCGACGCTATGCATTACTATGAGCTAACTGGATTCAACTGTACCTAATTCCAACGGGCCCAAGCACAAAGTTCGGCGGTGGCATCAATCAACAGGGACACTGTATGGGTAACACAGACAACAGGGCCTCGAAGCGACTACTCGATACCAAGCGATACCTGGGACAATCATCTAAACGAACGTATATATCGTATATATGTGCCTAACCAAGGAATGCTTGCATCTTGACAAAATCCGGCGTCCCAAGCCCCGTCACCTACACACACAGACACAACACACATATATATTTCAACACAACGTCAGCTACCCCGCGCGCGCACGAGAGAGAGGTCGGGTACACACGGGATCTCAGCCCCGGCACCGCGTAGATGAGCAGGTTCAGGAAGCCGAGCACAGGCTTCCCATGCGCGAGACGGAAGTCGTTGAGCAGGGAGACGACCTCCGCGAACGTCTGTCCACGTGGCGAGGCGGTAGAACGAACCGGGGGACTGGCGCTGGTGCCGCCGATGACGACCACGAATTCAGGCTCCCTAACAGGCAACCCGCGAGAGCAAAAAACTGACTTGTACAGCGTCGTGCCGAGCGTGGTGAGGCTGAGACCGCCGGTTTCTGGTCCGCGGGCTGACCGAAGAGGTTGGACAAGCCGCCGTCGACGGACACTACGAACGGGCCTGTGATAATATGTTAAGTGCGGGGGACGTACAGGAAGTGGGGAACTCGGGCTGGAAGCGCATTTTGTTTTTCCTGCGAATGGCAGGTGGTGAGCCCACGTGTGGGTGCGGGATGGACTATACGCACCCGTCATTGGTGGGGCAGTCGTCCCCGCCGACGCAAGAGGACTGGTGAGTGAACGAAAGACGGGGAGGCATTACCCGCCAGCTTCGAGCTGCGCGAAGAGGCTGCGCGCGCTCAGGCGGTACCCCCGTGGGTCGCCGAGCGCGAAAGGGGAAGGCGCTTACGGTGCGCTCGTCATCGCCCTACGAGGTTGTGAAGGCTGGGGGATGGTGGTCTGCGCGAGGATGAAGTTCAGCCAGTCGAGGTAGGGTTCGTTGGTGGGGGTGGTCGTGCTGTAGTAAATGTTCGGGGTGTGGAAGGACATGCCTTCTGTGTACTGGATATCGAGGCGTGAGGGTGGAGAAAGCACTGGCAGGAAGGAGGGTTCGATCCTCTACGCCAGGCTGCGTCTGATCGTCCAGACCCACGCAGTGGTGACATCTCGCCAATGGCATTTGTGCGGAATTTCATGAAAAAAGTCTGGGACATCGCGATGAGTGTGGAGAACTGCTACTGAGGGAGGGTAGAATGACGCTGGAGATCCGCACAATTCGCAGATTCCTGGACGTACCGGGCCACTCCGAGCGTGTTGGTGGCAGTCGCAGTTGATGGTGTGATCTTCGTATTACAGCTGGTAGGGAACTCATCCACGTGGCCCTGAGGGGGCTCCGAGTTGGAGGAAGTTCGCTGTGATTTGGCGGAGGGTGCGAAGTACGTCTTGTCACATGCTAAATGGCTTGAAAATATAAGTAATATATAATTAAGACAATTGTACAAGGTGATTTACAAGTAAGCCCTTTTGGGTTTTCGTGATACTGGCGGGACCTCAGCCAAATAAGACTGAGCCTAAATGTACATTTAGCTCTCGGAATACCAGGACAGAAAATGTCATACTGCGAGCGAGTGGGTGCCAAGCCGAAATCACGTGCTCTTGAAAGGTAAAAAGACGAGTTCTTCGTAAACTACGGACTCGGATGTCAACCGTGTTTCAATTTCACCGTACGCTGACTCCGAGCTCTTCCAAGTCGAGCTAGCGCCTCAAGTTGTTCCGACGGGGTGACATCGGGAACCGCTCCCTGATGTCGCACGAATTGCTTTGTCCGTGGCGATATCGTCGCGCGTGTACAATCCGGCGAGCGTGGTCAGGAAGGCCGGGAAGAACAGAAAAATCGCTTCACGACTCGGGCATCCAAGGCCGTCAGATGCGACAAGAGCCCATGGGATCAACGAAAACATGTGAAAAATCCGAGTCCTAAATGAACACTCGTGGGTCCCGGAACACTACGAGTGGTATAAAAGGATCACTTGCCTGCCCGGTCTGGTACGCTTCTCACTCTCACATTTCTTTCTCCACTGACGAGTTTGGTGCTGGCCACCTAACCTGTCCTTCAGCTTTTTTTATGTTCAAAATTCACATTCTGGTCTGTCTCGCTCTCGCAGATATTATAGGTGTGCTGGGCGCACCTGTTCGGGTGAATCTTCGCAATCGTAGACCCGCAAACCCGGGCCGGTGAGACTCTTCGCTCATTTGAATGCTCGGGCACATACTGATGCTACCCGGCGCCTCCGTCCGACAGTGACCGTGTGCGGGTTGGGCAAAATTGTCACGACCGTGGCCACGGTAGGATCCCCAAGGAGACGGATCAGTTGGGGACGCAGCGTCGGCCGGGATCCTTTTTAGACCGTGATAAATCTTCCATTATTGACTGCAAGTAAGCCTGATTCACGTTTGCCCCCTTTTTTTCATTCAGTCGTACCTTGTCCCCATGGCTGTGATCGAACGCCCGGGGTCTACATAAATCCGACCACCTTGGACTGTCACTTGATCTTACATCATGATGGATTAGATGTTCCGAATTTCGTTGTGCCAGCTACGAGTCAGTGACTTCTTGTTTTTATCTACCAAACTTTCCACATCTTCTTCTAGAACCTCTGAGTGGCAGTGGCGCTGGCCGACCTCGAAAGAATCGTAAGTAGCTTCTTGCTCCCAGTTGTAACATTTGACAAGGGTGCCTTCGCCATCCCGTAGCTCTAGGCGGGGATAGAAGAAGTGTGTACCTTCTCCGAAGGCCATGCAATGTAGTCCCTAACAGTACTTCCTGCCCTCCGCAGCCCTTCCTACAGCCATTGACCGTCTGTAGCGTTTCATCTATATATAAAGTATTATCTGACCGCTTCTTCTTCAAGTTGTCAAAGGACACTTTGAAAACGCCAAGGCACTTGTTAGAGGGCGCCTGGCGGCAAGTCAGCCATGCGCAGGTATGTGTCTTCCCCCCCCCCAAGTACGTAAGATCTGACAGCTACGCGTAGTCATCAAAGCAGCCCTGAAGAGTGTGTAGCCGTCCCTGAAAGCTATGGAAGAAAATGTCTCATACTTGTTCAAGCTGTCATCCGGGAGCAACGGAGAGCGCGCCTTGTCGCCGTCGAGCAACCCGCCCGGCCCCCGAATGCAGACCCCGCATACCCACGTGTGTAGCCGTTCCTGAACGCCATGGAAAGCAATGTCTGATAAAACTTTCCCGTTTTTCAAGTTGTTGCCCAGAGGCGACGAAGAGCGCACCATGTTGCCGTCGCAGACCCCGCATACCCACGTGTGTAGCCGTTCCTGAACGCCATGGAAAGCAATGTCTGATAAAACTTTCCCGTTTTTCAAGTTGTTGCCCAGAGGCGACGAAGAGCGCACCATGTTGCCGTCGAGCAACCCGTCCAGCCCCCGAATGCAGACCCCGCATACCCACGTGTGTAGCCGTTCCTGAAAGCTATGAAAAGCAATATTTGATAAAACTTTCCCGTTGTTCAAGTTGTTGCCCAGAGGCGACGAAGAGCGCACCATGTTGCCGTCGAGCAACCCGCCCAGCCCCCGAATGCAGACCACCAAGGCCCACGTGTGTTGTCGTTCCTGAAAGCTGTGGAAAATAATGTCTCATTATTGACTCATAGTTGTTCAAGCTGACCTCCAGAGGCGACGGAGAGCGCACCCTGTTGCCGTCGAGCAACCCACCCAACCCCCGAATGCATGTGTGTAGCTTCCTCTCCCAATCAAATCACATCTAACCACCAGCTCCTTCACTGTAGGCCCCAAACTACCCCGGCCTTTTGACCTCAACCTGCGTAAGCGACTCGTCCATTGTGTATTAGATCTGACAAACACAATCCACCTTATGTTAGCACCCCCGCCCTCTCCGGCTGCATCTGCTTCTGCGAGTACTTCACAGGCTTGCCCACACGATTGGTTATTTGACCCCATTCCTCCCCGCAAGCCTCGTAGCCAGCGCCCTCACCCCGCGGCGCAGCGTTGTGTTTAGGGGTCGGTGCCCAGCATCAGCTCTCGTGGTGGAGCGGATGGAGATACAATGCCGGGCTTGGGTTTGGATGGCACGCCTGTGCCGTCTATTTTGTGCAAGCACCAAATTGGCCTTGATTATTATTATTTATTATTTAATTTTTCCGAGTCGAATTATTGTCCATTGGGGTGAACCCTATGTCGGACATTACAGTAGCATCAGGAAAACAGGGATCTACTTGTTGAACATGGTTCCGTAGCTCATCTCCTCATTTTCATCTCCTCCTATTTGTTTCTTTGTTTGTTCAGTCACGTGCTTCAGGCATATTGTCTTGTCCCCTCCCCTTCTCTTCCTCAGTTGTGGTCTTCCACAACCTCTGAGGTATGCCCTTTTCCTTTCCCTCCTTTTCCATTTAGCTTACACACTCCTAGAGATCTCTTTTGTCATAGGTAGTGTTATATAAGTTGTTGTCTTCCACAACCTCTGAGAGATCTCTTTTGTCATAGTTGCTCTGCTATACTACTTAATCATCTTAGTTGTCTTAATCTCATCAGACTAAGACAGCTAAGACAGCTAAGGAAACATAAGACAGGTAAGACAGAGTAAGGCAGCTGGAACTGAGTAATATCAGTAACATCAGGAAATTGGGGAGACCCTGATATATCCAGGCGGAGTTGACAATTTGTCAGCAGACTGCTAACCATCTATAATGCCATAACTGGCCTTACAATCATACAATCAGTATTTCACTTTCTGACCTGCAATTGCAATCTGTATTAATTATTTGAGAACATTCTCATATTGTATCAGGCTTCCAAGTGTTTGGCCTTTGATTATCAATGATTAAAATGAGACAGAAATTATTTCAGAACATGCCCACTGTCATGACGTGACTTTTACCCCTATCTAGTTTCCTTTTTCAAACATTCTTTTGTCTTATTTCGGACATTTACACAACCTTTAAACAATTGCCACATAGACATTCCCACCAATTCTTTTATTATATCTTCTTTGATCACAAGGCACAACAACTGCATTCCACTCCAGACTCGGCCTGCCACACGGGAACTCCACCAATCTATTTCCATCTGCAACCGATTGGGTTTTGTTCTAATCCCCATTTGGACTAATGATGACAAGGCACACCATTCCCAACTCGCTTCTGGATTCTGGACCCACAAACAATCGATCACACTTCTATCAATCGATCACCAGATAAACCTGACAGCCGCCAATCATTATTTCGGTCCATAGCCTTGCCCATAGCCTTTTGATTGCAAGGCTATCCCGCTATCCCGGTCCACAAACATGCACTGACCTCATGCCCAATGATCACCTTTATTTAGTATATTCCTTTCTTCACATTTCCTTTCTCTCTTGTGCTATGCACATTATCACCTGACGATTGCCTGCAAGCCTAGCGCGTCCAATTTACGTCCCAATGTAGTAATACATAGCCACCTGTACCATTTAGTATATATATTGAAATAAAGTAACAGACTTTCCAGTCTGTTATCTCAGGATTACCACCAATAATCTTCGTGGCATCTAAGTCATAGCATTCTGGCAACCTGCCCTCTCTCCCTCTTCACCTCTAACCATTTCACATCACTCTCTAGTCTTGTATCTTCATAAGAAGGCCAGTACTTAATTGTATTTGGTGTCACCCTGACATCCACTTTGTATCAGGCTTGCAGGAGAATGACCATGTGTTACAAGTTGTTATCTTGACAGAGAAATTATTTCAGAAAATTCTCATTTACCACCAGGCTTGCAGGAGAGTCACCATGCATTACAAGTTGTTATCTTGACAGGGAAATTATTCCAGAAAACTCTCATTTATCACCAGGCTTGCAGGAGATTCGCCGTGCATTACAAGTTGTTATCTTGACAGGGAGATTATTTCAGAAAACTCTCATTTATCACCAGGCTTGCAGGAGATTCGCCATGCATTACAAGTTGTTATCTTGACAGGGAGATTATTTCAGATATTTCTCGTTGTTCACCAGGCTGGCAGAAAATTGGCCATGGGCTAACAGGGGATTGCAACAAACCTGTAATTAGTTTACTTCAATGCCATTTTGTCAAGTCTGGCAAAATCTTGGCCACCAATTATTAGCCACAACAATGCACATGAAATTATTCTGCCAAGCTATGATTTCCTGCAGTCTTATAGGACCCAGGCAAGTATTACAATGTGTACAAGTTCACATATTTATTGCAACAAATGATCATTTTACTGTAGATATGGAGACAATTATAAGATAGGCCTCAAAAACACCCAGATCACAAGACATTACTGTTAGTGATTGACGTGGGTCTACCGCGGGTATTTCTCACAGACCCGTAC
>QLPF01001037.1:0-16970 GCA_003314045.1 Hygrophorus pudorinus
AATTTTTGGTGCATTGTGATCGTGCAAAAATGTTCTAGGGTCTGATTACTGAAATACCCGTGAAATACCCGCAGGTTACCCATGTCATTCACTAGCTATTCTGAGATAGCATACCCATAGCCTTAGGAGCCGGTGGTCACCCGTTATTATACCCCGACTCCTTGTGGAGAATAGTGTGTGGCACGGGTAACCCTCAGGTACATTTCGCTGTACCTGTACCTGTACCTGTACCCGTCACTTTTTGTACCCTTACCTGCGGGTACGGGTAAAATCACGGGTACATATTTTTGTACCTGTGGGTTACCCGGGACCCATACCCGTGGCGGGTGACCCGCAGGTATCTCACTTAAATCTTATGTATTTCATCTAATATACATGATAATATGAATATATACATATAATGCCCTCTTGCATTTGCATGCGAGAGGGTGGAGGCAGCAGTGGTGGGGGAGGATGATGTGGCTGTCTTGCGTTTGAAGCAAGATGGCCGGGTGGTGTGGTGAGAAGAGACAACATGGCCATCTTGCATTTGAAGCGAGACAGCCGGTCGTGGTGGTGGTGAGGAGGCGGGGTGGTGGTGGTGGTGGTGAGACGATGTGGTGGTGGTGGTGGTGTGGTGAGAGATGACGTGGCCAGTTGTGGTGGTAGTGAGGAGGCGGGATGGTGGTGGTGGTGGTGTGGTGAGGGATGATGTGGCCATCTCGTGTTTGTAGCGAGACGGCGTGGTCATGTATATGGAGGTGGTGGTGCAGGTGTGCATGTGTGTGTTTGCACCCTGTGTTGATGTAGTGTGGATGATGACACATCTTATGCGTCATCTCACATTTGAAAATGAAACTCACCTAGATACATATATAAAATACATCAATCAAGATCCAAATAAAACACTCACCTTGTGAACCCACGGTGACCGCTTTCTCGAGTGGTTGGTGGAGGTGTTGAGTGTGCCGGCTGAGTTTGAATTGAGTCAGGGAGCGAAAATTGATGCACCTGTGGCTTGAACAAAATTCAAAAATTTGCCAATGCCTTAAAACTAAAGATAGAGAATAATAAGATTACATGTAGCTCTCGAACTTGTTATATTTTATATTTAAGTGACAGGTACAAAAATGGCAGACAGGTACACGGGTAGGGGTCTGGGTACATTGCGGGTACAAATATCTGTACCCATACCCGTACCCGGGCGAATACCCGTGGAAAACCCGGCGGGTTTTCTGTACCCCTGGTATATACCAGTGGAGAAACATCAAAGGGCCGGAATTCTTCCCTATGAAGAAAGGTTCCTCATCCGAACCTCCGGCCATAGGCCCATCATACCCTTCATTTAGAGCCCTTGCCAAAGAGGGATACAAAATTCTGTCTGATCAACGGTCACTCACTCAAAGAGCGCTAATAGTACTGGCATTACAAGCCAAAGTGCTGCCACCTACGGGCCAACAAGCCCAATACCCAGTAGACAAGCTAGTCATAAATTGCAACGATGTGCCCAAGACTATCCGTTGTGATGACAAAAACCAATACCAATTGGATGACCTAGCGGTATGGCAATTCCTTCGGGATGGTGCCCCTACTGGCTCTGCTCGTAGGGCATTCGAGCTTAAGGCTCTCGAAATACTTGGCAACAGCCAATACCTGGGCTTGGTAGCCCCTAATACCATCCCCAACTTCTGGGAAGCTCATCACTTCCTCGACAACAAACCCTTTGATGAAGCCATCATTGCCACCCACTACTACTAGTGTGGGCTAGACTCCACAGTCTATGAAACCATGTTCCATGGTTATGCAGAACGCGCCATCCTTGCACATGCTGATGCTGGCCAACCCCCCTCACCAGTGGATCATGCCACTGTTAACCCTGCCGCCACAGCATCTGCTACCGGTTCCACGGTATCACTAGCCTCTATGCTGGTCACTCCTCCGGCTCGCGTTGAGAAACAGTGCGCTGAGCCTATCAAAAAATATGGCAAACAGCCTAAATGCGGTGTCAAGCCTACGACAGCAAAATACATATGTGCCGCCGCATCAGCTAAAAGAACTGAATGCACTCTCTGCCTTCCAAGGCAATAAACCCATCGATGAAATACCTGACAATGCATACACAATATACGCCGAAGAAGGCGACCAAGACTTGGCCGACAAGAAACTGCCAGAGCCTTGTGCTAGGTGTGTTGAGCTTACGCCCGAGCCACCGTAGCATGTCGTTGATCCCGACACCCTCATGGGCCCATGCTAGTTTAGCATCCATACTTTCTCTTAAAGGGGGAAAGAGTGTAAGGAATCTATGATTCCTTGTTTCACTTTCTTTTATTTCCATTTATTTTATTATTCTTATTATCATTATTTACTGCGGACACATGTGCCACAATGTACACACATACAAACAAACCTTATTATGCTGTCCGTGTCGCACACTCCTTATCTACATAACTACTACAACCCTCATAAACAGCACATATATTCATTACTCCAATACATTGATTTGGACCTGTGATTAGTGCAAAGTGAGCATAAAGTTCTTATATAAATCATTCTGCTTGTTATAGGGCCTTTATAAGCCCTATACAAGTTTATAGGTCATTTTTGAGAGGGCAGGGAGGAGGAGAAGGTGGCCACACGGCCCTCTTGTTCATTTTTGAGAGGGCGGGGAGGAGGAGAAGGTGGCTGCATGGCTCTCTTGTTCGTTTTTGAGAGGGCGGGGAGGTGGTGGTGGTGGCTGCACGGCCCTCTCGTTTGCATGCGAGAAAGGGGTGGTCGAGTGGAGTTATATTTCAAGTATACTAATCAATAAAATAGAACTTACTTACCTTGACCTTCTGCCCCTCATTGTTGTTGTTGTTGTTGTGGTTGTGGTTGATGAGCTGGCAATGTGTGGCTTTGTTTGGTTCATGTGGCACTGTTTGAAAAAAATTATGCTAAGTCCAAAAACTTGAAGCCAAAATATGGAATACTATGTTACAAGTGTGAAATACCTGCATAAGTAATCTTTATCAGTGTAAATTAACAAGTTGTTTTGGTGTACCTGTCAACTGTACTAGTAGCTCATTAGATATTGCTGAGGTCAAGAGTTTGAATTTGAAGCATGTTGGTGTGATTGTTTTCCACCCTTATTAATAACTTCAAAGTCATAAAAGTGATTTATTTAGTATGGTTTATTCAACTTTAATTTACTAAGTAACAAAAAACAATAAGCACAAACTTGAAACAATGAGCCAAACTTTAACAGAAAAAAATGAACACATATACAATTGCTTAAGGCTGAACATGAGTCCGGATCAAAAACCAGATCTTGCCTGTTTGAGCTGTGACAAACACTCCAGATTGGGATCTGCAGCAAACCTGTGACTCATGGGTCCAGATTCGGCCCACTTGGCCCAAAAAAACAGTTCAGCAAGTCATATGATATTTGGTATATATTCAATGTAAATACATGTATATAGTATTTGTCGTGAACACAGCGGTAATTGCGAGGTAGAATACATTCAAAAAAGTACAACATAAAAATTCAATCTATTTTTTTTTGTGTATATGAAACTTTATATATCTCGTGAGGGCAACAGAGACATCAAATGATGCTGTGGTGCTGTCTCATGAGGTAAAAAAAAGGTGTGTGCCACCCTACACCCATGACAATCAGACAGGGTGCAGGGTGGCAGGGTGCGAGGTGGATATGGGACAACAAATGACATGGTGATTGGAAATGGTGAGGGATAGGACCTGCCTCTCTTGCATTGGCTTGCAAGACGATGGAGGTGGAGAGATCATGGGGGTGGGTGGTGGGAGGAGTTGTAGCCAGTGATGTGGCCCTCTTACATTGGCAAGAGGGCCAGTGTTGTGGGGAACAGCACTGCCATCTTGTGCTTGGAGCGAGACAGCAGAAGTGGAGAGGTGGTGGGGTGGTGGGCGAGGTGGTGATGAGATGGTGGATGGTGACATAGCTCTCTCATGTTGGTGAGACAGCTGGTGTTGTGGGGAACAGCACTGTGGCTGACTCATGTTTGGAGTGAGACAGCAGGTGGGGGTATTGGGGGTTGAATATGACTGTCTCATTTTTAACCCCATTACAACTCTATTTATTACTCACTTTTGCATGGCTGCGGTTACTGCTATCTCGAGTGGGTGGTGGTCTTGAAGCTAGCAGCTGAGTTTGAATTCCAAGTCTGTCCATGGGTGTGAACCGGATTTTGCCACTTGCAGATCCCTAAATCAAGTTCAGATTGAGTTTTTCCCAAAACAGGTCAAGATTTGAACCCGATCCAGAAATTTCATGATCTGTGGGTTTCAAGTCTAAGGTTCTGCTTTTGCATGAACACTGATACGAAAGACATGAGACTGAATGACGCCAGATATAAGTCAATGCTTACCGGCCATTGTCGTGAAGGTACATAAGAAGCTGTGGGAGCATATCTTCCTCTTGTGTGGCCTCATCGAAGTCACGAAGACTGCTGAGATGTTCTTCGAGGGTGGAGTGATACTCCTCTACTGTGAAATTCGGTACTCCATTTGTCGATGCAGCATTCAATCTGACAGACTTTGGTTAATCAAACAGTGAAATGAAACATTCGACACTTACCGCAGTCAGGAGCAGCGCAAGGCCAACCTCTGGGAAGGGCCTGTAGAACTCGGGGTACATTACCCCTTCATCCTTTTTGTCATGAAACCACATGGCATTGATACCCTTCTGAATGATATTTGCACCATATAACCCTTTGTTCCCATCCAGCCCACGTTCCTGTTGAGTTTGTATTAACAAATGAATAAAAGGTTAGAACAGGCACCTGCCTGGTAAACAAATGTGAAATTCTTCTTGAGTGACCGACTCAGAACAATATTGCGCTTGATAATGTCCTGATTTGTGCTAGATTTGAACCTGTATTCATCAGTTACATATGGCCAAACCTTTGACTTGAGCTCGCCACAGAAATGGGAGCTTCGGGATGAAATCTAGGGAGATGATGAAATATTGATATTAACATGTCATAGATGGTGAATTGACATATTATTTTGAGAATTTCTGTGTCATAAGCAATGTGTGTGTAGCACATCTTACAGGCTGCTCTCCATGCTGCTTTTGCCCATGTAATCTCCAGCATCCGGTCAGACATGGTCATCATTGAACAGGTGACCATGATAATTTTACCACGCATAACCAAGGACAGTGCGAACAGCCGGCTCATAGTCAGCTGCTTTGGGACTCCTGGATCTCCATGGCCTTGCGAATGGGTTCGTCCTCGGTGTTAGTGTTGGAAGGGCTGCAAGAGTGTTTTTCTCCAACATCTGGAGCATCTTCAGGCTCTTTGTCACTATTACCTTGGTTGTCATCTTCGTAGTCTACCTCTGGTGTGAATATCCCCTGGGGCAAGTCTATATCAGGGCCGCCATCGATGTCAAAAGTTTTAAGCTCATTGATAGCTTGATCAAACAAAACACAATCAGTGGGGCTGGGAGCTCGGCGGTTTTGAATGTCTGAGAAAGTATGAGAAGCTACAAAATTAATGTAATAATCTATGAAATGAGGGCGTCACTCACTTCTAGGCACCTGGTGGCTCTGATCATCTGATAGGCTGCTGTGTGAAGTGGTGGGGGTGCATGTACCACTAGAAACTCCGAGTCCAGCTTGGCTTGACCACGAAATGGCAGGGAATGGGAACCTGTCGAAATATCAGAGTACGATAATCAAATAAGTCAGATATTACCATTTGACACTATAGCTGAGATTCTTCTACTCTGCGAAGCAGAACGAGCCATTGCCTCTTCACGTAAGCACAGTAACTCAGCTGCTTTCTCAGGCGTCAAGCCCTTAGGCTTGGGACAGGAAGTGCTCTGTGGAGCGGGAGGTACCACAGTTTTGCATGAGACCAGCCTGAGATTAATGACAGATGGGGTCACAACTGTTGCAGAGGAGAACTAGAGTTTTGATTTAGTTGTACATGTTGCAAAATAGTAATCTGGAAGGAGAACTTACAGCTGGGTCACAACTTTCTCGACCTAATGTCGCAACCGTAGTTCTTTGAGTAGCCATTTGTGTCATGAGCGCGTTCTCTGATAATGGAATGTTAGTGAATAAGACAAAAACCTGTGTACACCGACTGTTAGCAATATGATTTTGATAAGCTTCACATTCAACAGCCTTGCTGGCCTTAGAGTGTTGTTTCTCTTGACATTGCTGAGACCTATGCAACTGTTGGTGCTGACGATTCTCCTTGTCCTTCTGTGTCTTGGCTTGATTCCTGAGTTAGTAATGTGCCATTCGTGCAGCTACGACATATAACTTACTCAAGTACTGAGCTTTCTCAGTTGGACAATGATCACAACAGGCTGGAGTCTTTGCAGCCAACATTCTAGGATGCTTGTAGAATGTTCAAGGGATTTGTTGGAGTTGGAGAAGAGCGGAAAAATTGGACAGATTATTTATACCTGCAAGAGGTGGAAAGAAAAAAAAAATCAACGAAGTCACGTCTACACGACCGATTGATCAAGCCTACACACACGCAATTGCATATCGTGTTTCAGCTGTGACAAAAAAGGGCTTTTCAGGCAGGTTACTGAGAGCCAAGCACCATGTTATACTTGCTGTGAAAGCAACATTGGTGGTCTAGTGTTCCCAAAGTTCAGTTTGGTCTGGTTTTGGCCTTTTTTTTGAAACCCCAAACCAAACTTTGGAGTCTGGTTCAGCCAAAGTTCAAACCAGACCTTGGAGTTTGGCTCCAAAGCAGTTCGGTTTGGGTTTCAAACCTGAACTTTTACCATATATGGTAATTGGTTTGGTTCCCCAGGGATTTTTGGCTAAACCAAACTCAGAGTTCAGTTTGAGTTTGCCAAAATCCCAAACCAAACTCAAACTTCGGAGTTTGGTTTGGGTTTGAACTGAGTTTGAACAGTTCCAAACTGAACTTTGGGAACACTATGGCAGTTGGGTTGCCTGTTGCTGGAGTTATTGTTATTAGAATGTACTCCATATATAACTGGAATTGGCCTACTACTATGATCATCCTCCATGATGCCCAACATAAAGACAAAGCCATGCTGCAATTTTTGCCTCAAAGAATTCACCACATCAAAATATGTGACCCTGCATATCATGAACGCACCTAGATGCCAACAACAATGGGACCTACAGATGGAGCAATGAGAGCCAACACCAACACCTATCGACAAACCAGGTTTAGCCACTGTTTCACATCTGCACAATGAATTTCAAATACCTGATGATGTTGACTTCCACCCACAATATGAGTGGGAAGTTGAATCTCCCACTGCTTCCAAATCCAATCCAAAACAGACAAGAGTTGAGGAGGTAGAGGACAAGGAAGCAACAGGAAGATTTGCAAAATCATTCCTGCACCCTGTTGCTGACATTCTTGACACTCCGAACACAGGTTTCGAAGATATCCTAGCACAACAAGTCAGTATGGGTTTAGAAGGGAATCCTGAAGCCCTGTTCAATGACGGTGAAGAGTGGGGGTTGGCTGAATGGCTAACAAAGAGGGTCAATAAAACTGCAATTGATGAATACCTCAAGCTTCCGATTGTGAGTAAAAAAACTTACATCTTCAAAAACATGTCCAGTAACCATGTTATTATAGATAGGGAACCGCACACAGCCGACGTTCAGAAGCAATTACACATTCCAGAAGAAGCTTGATAAGTTACCTAAAGACCTGTGATATCATCACGTCAACGGGTGACCGGGTGGGTGCAGATGGGAAACTTCTTACCGAAAAGCATGAACTGTGGCAGTGTGATGCTGTTGAATGCATTCAGGACCTTATTGGGAATCCCGCATTCCAGGAATATATATCCTACATACCTGAGCCGGTGTATGCAAATCCAGAGGGACATAATCGGATGTATGATGAGATGTGGACTGGGGACTGGTGGTGGAAAACGCAGGTGAGTAACACATGTTAGCCTTGATAATAAAGAAGACTCATGTCAATCAGGAACATTTACCTGAAGGGGCTGTTGTTTCCCCTGTAATTCAGATTGCGTAGTCGATTGTCCCTTGGGGTTTGCGATACTGAAGGAGGGAGAGATGATCTGAAACGATTGGGTTTGCATAGAGATAAAGAAGCAGATACTGAGATAGGGGGTGAAGATGATACAGAGGATGCTGGGGTATGGATGTAAGAGGTAGATGGGGGACAAGACAACATTGTTGTGGGTAGAGTGTGATATGGCTGCCAGCGCACTCAAGTGCGCATTGCAGGAGGGGCCTTGTGGGCTAACAAATGTGATAAGGCATGCATGGTAAAGGACTAGAACTTGCCGCCAAACATGTGTGACACACCACTCTTCGGGTCTGAGTCAGTCCTTCCACTTTGTATTTTCAATACCTAGAAAACCAATATAAACCATGCTGTGAGAGCTAACAATATCAGTAATTCCATACCCTGATTTGTTAGGGCGACACTAATAGTGTCCCTACAAATAGTAAGAGTTGGTAAAGTGTAGTGAAGGGTAGTTCGTAAGAACCGAGGATGAGGTATAAGATTTGAGGCAAACTGTGGTCCTTGATCTGAAGTGATGGATTCAGGTAGTCCATGGTGTTTCCAGACGTTGTCTAGACAGAGGTTGCCGCTTCCAATAGACGAAAGTTCTTCATTGGTGGGGATAAAGTGCGCTCTCTTTCTGTGTCTGTCGACGGCTACCATGATCGAGTCGTATCCCTTGCTTTCGGGGAGTTTGACTACAAAATCTACAGTTACGTCTTGCCATGGTCTGGTGGGAATAGGGTTAGGTCGTAATTTTCCCAGAGGTTGTTCGGGAATAATTTTGGATCGGTTGCAGGTGTCGCAACCTTTGATGTAAGAGTCGATGTATTTTGTGAGTCCGGGCCACCAGTAGTTTTGCGTAATGAGTTCGATGGTTTTCCATTTTCCTGGATGGCCGGTGATTGGTGATTTGTGGTATAGTTTGGTGATTTTTCGTCGGAGTTCTGGATCGTTAAGAACGTAGACCTTTCCTCTGTACAGGACCAAATCTTGCTCCATTGACCATTCTTCCGATCATAGTCTTTTTGTCGGTGACCTTTTCAACTCTTCTACTGCTTTTACCACTGCCTTGTCATACTCTTTGCTTCGTCTGACCTTCTTGAGGATGTCCTGTTCTTCTGCTGCAATCATCGTGTGACCCTGTTTCAAAGCGTTAATGGCAAAAAATTCAGGTTTCAGTAGAATCCTGTCTCTGTTATCATCTTCCCCCGTTTTAAGGTCCTCGCATCTCGAGAGGAGATCAGGTTTTCAATTTTGTTTCCCGGGTCGGTGCTTGAGATCGAAATCGTATCTTGACTATTCTAGAGACCACCGTGCTTGTCTACGGTTGAGTTTCTGTTGAGTCATGAAATATTTCAGATTGTTGTGATCGGTTAGTATTTTGATCTTTTCATCTGCTCCTTCCAGGTAGTGTCTCCATTTATATAGTGCTCGCATGATCGCTAGCATTTCTCGGTCGTGGATGTCGTAGCTGCGTTCGACATCATTCAAGCTTTTGGAGATGTAGGCACAAGGGTGCCATTTACCATCATTGCATAACATGCTCAGCACACCTCCAGTAGCGTATCCTGATGCGTCAACTTCTACACGTAAGGGTTTCGTCGGGTCGGGGTAGGCGAGTATTGGTTCGGTGGTGAATGCCGTTTTCATCTTTTGGAAAGCTTCTTCTTGTTGCGCTTCCCAGTCCCATTTCTTCTCTTTTTGCAGAAGTTTGTGTAGCGGTCCTGCAATCCTAGAAAAGCCTTCAATGAAGTGTCGGTAGAAGTTAGCAAACCCGAGGAAGCTTTGGAGTTGTTTAACCGTTGTTGGTGTTGGCCAATCTTTTACTCCTTGTACCTTTTTAGGGTCCATGCGTACTCCATCTCCTGATATGATGACTCCAAGATATTCGACTTCGTCTTGTTCGAAGAAACACTTCTGCGGCTTGAGATATAGATCGTTTTCTCGTAGTCACTGAAGTACTTGTTTGACGATTTCTCAGTGTTCTTCTTTGCTTTTGGTGAAGATGAGAATGTCGTCCATATAGACTTCTAGCACTCCTGCGTCGATAAAGTCTTTAAGGATAGCATTCATCATCATCTGAAATGTGGCCGGTGAGTTTACAAGTCCAAAGAACATGACCTTTGGTTCAAAGCTGCCTCTATTTGTTTTGAAGGCTGCTTTCCATTGGTCTCCTTCTTTTATGCAGACATTGTTGAAGCCCCATCGTAAATCCATCTTCATGAATACTTTTGCACCACGAAGTTTATCGATGAGTTCAGGGATTAGGGGGAGGGGATAGTTATTTTTGACAGTCCAAGAATTGAGGTATTGATAGTCTTGGGTCGGTTGGAATTTACCGTCTTTCTTATCGACAAAGAAGAATGGTGCGGTTTGTTCGGATTTGGAAGGGATGATATATCCTTTGCGCAATTGTTCGTTGAGGAACTTGTCGAGTTCTTCTTGTTCTTTTGGCGACAATGGATAGATCTTCGACTTCTCTGGTTGGAATCCTTCTTTGAGATCGATGTGGTGATCCCATGGTTTGTTGGTCGGCATTCGTTCCGATTGCTGTTTATTGAAGATGTCAGCAAACTCTTCGTAGTCTTCTGGCACTGCTTCTTCGTCTGTTCTTTCATTGAATTTCTAGTCATAGTACCAGCTTTTGTGGTGTGCCGTAGTGTTGATTTCATAGGCCTTCCAGCCTTCTTCTTGTTTTTCAACGTAGAGGAGTTCTCCAGGTTCGTTTCTGTGGAACTCAGTGTTCGTACCATCTGAAGAACAAACAAATACTCGTTCCGTTCTTTGTTTGTCTTTTAGGTCTCACACTTCTTTCCAAAATTTCTCTTCTCCTGGGGAATACCATGCTCCGTTGATGTATTCTTCTTCGCTTTCTTTGTCTCCTTCGAATTCTAGAACGTGGTCGGGAATGGCCCATTTCGATATCTTTTTGCTGGCCTTTTGTTGTGCGTGGTGTTCCGTTCCACATTCGGGGGGGCATCTTGTCATTGACATCTTTCCTGTTCTCCAATCGATCTCCGGATTATGCTTCTTGAGCCATGAGTGTCTGAGGATCATTGGTATGGAAAGTTTTGTCACTGCAAAGGTTATTCGTTCTTTATGCCCTTGATAGGACATTACGAAGTCTATTTCTTCTCTGATCGATCTGTTCATGTTCTCCGTTCCATCGACATTGTAGACCGGAACGGCTTTCTCCAACCTTCTTGTTGAGAGTTTGAGTCTTCGGGCGAATCCTTCATCGATGAACGTTGACATTGCTCCACAGTTGAGGAGTGCATCTAGGTTGAAACGTTCTTGTTGATCCAAGGTTTTTAGTCCGACATTGACTTTTGTCGCGGTCTTCGTGTCAATGTTCATGTTTCAAACATATTTCTTTTCTACAGATTTTGTCAGTATTTTCACAATTGGTAGAAATGTATCTGCGGGTTTTTCTGGTTTGGGTGAAGGTTTTGGTTTTGGGGGTGGTGGCATTGGTTCCGATGGTGGTGCAATTGTTTTTGAAGGCAAAGTTTGCTTTGCAGGTCTATAAGGATAGCATTTGATTAGTTTTCCTCCTTGTGACTTCCTTTTTGACCCTGCATCGCACACTTCATACTCTATGGTATCTTCTTCGTCATAGGCATCGTCGAATAGTACTTCATGTACCGTGGTTGCCTTTGGTCGTTTTCCTAGTGAAGATCCTGAGCAGGCTTATGCTTGGCATTCTAGTTTGTCTTCTTCTTTCTCTTCTTGTTTCACTTCTTTTCCTACTTCTTTCCTCGCTACATTCCCAGTTCTGTTTACGTGTATCGATTGAGCAGATTCTGGTACATTTGGAGTCGGTGAGCCTGTAGCTAAAACTATCGACTTAGCTAAAAATCCGTGTTCTGGTCTTCGTTTTCAATATCCCTGTTGTTGTTGTTGTTGTCGTCATTGTCCTTCCCGCTGCTATCTCCTCCTTGGAAGTGTTTCTCCATATCTTCATATGACATGGTCCTGATATTGATTTTGTTCTTGCAATCCTGCGCTATGTGACCTTGACCTCCGCATCTGTAGCATCATTGTGTCTGCTTCCATGTCTTGGTCTTGTCGATCTCCATCGCGTTGGGATCTACTGTTGGGTATCTTGCATTAGGCGCCCCTGCTGGTATTTCGACACTGTCGTAGGCTTTCGCCGGATTCTTCCATTGACCCGTCTTTGGGTTGCGTGTATCTTTATTCTTCTGAGCCCAAGGGTTCGTGTACCCCTGCCTCTGCGCTTGTGATTGTTGTGGGTGTCCTGCGTCTGGTCTCTTTGTCATCGTGCTATTTTTCTCATAGACCCTCCATTGTCGGTCTAGTTTCATGGCCCATTTGTACCAATCTGAGATGTTTCTTGGGAGGGAGGAAAGGCTGTAGATCTTTCGTCTTAAGCCATCATTCATGTTCTCTTTGAACTTCTCAACGAGGGCGGTGTTGTTGTAGTCCGTCCTTTCAGCATGGACTCGGAACTCGAGGACGAACTCGCCAGCAGTCTTGTTGCCCTGCTTTAGTTGTCCGAGTTTATAACGCGCCGTGCGTTCTGCGTCGGGATCCGCAAAGTTCTGCTTTAACTCGTGGATGAAGTTGTTATAGTCGGTATACAGGTAAGGGTGAAGGGCATTGGTAGGGTCGGCAAGATGTTGTTCGATCTTCTCGATCATGATATTGGCGTAGGGTTGGGATTTACCTGTCATGTAGGAAAGGGCGAATATGATTTTTGTGTTGTCATCAGGGAATTCGGCCGGCTTGGCAGAAATGTAAAGGGTGAGTTGCCATATAAAGATCTCACAATTATCCATCTTCCCATTGAATAGGGTTGGTGGTTGCATCTTGGGCCCTTTTGGCGTAGGTGCATGTGGTGCTGGTGCTGGTGCTGGTGCTGGTGCTGGTGCGGGTACCGTGATGTTAACAATTGGTTGTACCTGTTGTGCCGCTTGCATGGTGTTAAGGGCAGTGGTGAGTGTGGCGATGTTTTGTGCCATAATGGTGAAAGTGTTCATGATTGCTTCTTGATCCATTGTCGTTGGATCTCTGTAGTGGTTCTGTGAAAATTCCTGTGTTCTGTCTAGAAAGAAACCCTATCTGGTTGGATACAGATCCCGGTATGCTTTATCTTTCTCTTCAAGTACTTCTATTACTTGGTGGGAAAACTTGTACGCCTCTGCTACGAAGTTATGCATGAAGACACTCCTGATTCTCAGCGCGGCGTGTGCTAGTTTGTCTTCATCGGTATGGATGATCTTTCGATAAGTGCAGATGATGATGTGTTGGCGGCGGGTTACTCGTTGGATAGTTTTGGCTCGTCTATCTTCGAGATAAAGGAAGTTTGAACATTTGTGGAATTTTGGGTCGAGGGTGTACATCCACTAGGGATTAGGGTAAAGGTGTTAGCTCGAATCTACTGTTAGGGCGACGCTAATAGTGTTCCTACAAATAGTAAGAGTTGGTAAAGTGTAGTGAAGGGTAGTTCGTAAGAACCGAGGATGAGGTATAAGATGAGAGTAGAGTGTGGTAGTGAGTTCTGAAGACTGAAGGGTATGCGCTTTAGCGGTAATCCCAAGAGATTCAAGCTGGGGTTTCCAGTCGAACTCTGGTGCTTTTATAGATTGTATGACTAATACAAAGAATGGTGTAGAATGCTATGGAATAAGGACATGTAAGCCTTGGTCTGTGCGTTCCGTTGGGATGATGTAACTACGTATGAGTAAGCCGTCAGATCAATGAGTAAGCCGTCGTGATGACATATGAAGCAATGAGTAAGCATCGGATGATAGTAATCATGTATGAGTAATCCGGATGCGTGTAATGAAGGAATATAGATGAAAGGTAAAGAAAAAGATAAAAGAATTGATGTATCATGACATGATTCTCTGCTCTTGCAACACCGGATGACAGCATACAGGAACCTCTCCGGCAGTACTACGAACTTGGTTTGTCAGATGTAAAGGTTGCTGAACTACTCAGGGAGCACTATGACACTAATGAGTATGGGCTGAGGTATGTTTGGTTTGTCCTTGGACGTTGTTGAACTCTCACGACTGGCTGGGTTTCATTATTATAGTGTCATCACAATTCGAAGACTACGAAAGCAATGGGGCATACTCTTGACCCGTCAACAAAATCATACCCCAGAATCCATTTACAGCACAGTCTACGAAATCCGAAAACACTTTCCTTTTCGTGGGGTTGAGGGTATTCACAAATCCCTTCGGATGGAGCATGATATATGTGCATCCCAGTAAGTGAGATTTGCAGCTGTGTAGCACACTTTCTCAAACAGATTTAGCCAAACAATCAGTCAGCTGCTCAAATCGGTAGAATCTGATGAGATGAAACAACACTGTCGTCGTGGTTTTCGCAGGCAGCGTTTTTGGACAGCAGGCATCAATGACGTCTGGCCTCAAGATCAACACGACAAGTGGGGACGATTCAGCCTGTGGTTACATGCTGGACTTGAGGCGTTCTCTGGAGAAATAAATTGGCTCAAAGTCTGGTGGACAAACAAGAATCCAAGGCTTGTTGCAAAGTACTATTTGGACACTTGCCAGCAAATTGGAGGTGTGATTCTCTGCAGTCAGCATTGGGGAAGCTTTCATGTGACTTGGTAGGGGTTCCAATCATTACACAAAGCGACCCAGGTGTAGAGAATTATGGTGTTGCAAACGCGCACACGTCAATCCGACACTGTCTAGATTCAAACCTGTCAAATACTCTCCAGCATCACTTTGCAACAGGTCACAATAATATTATCTCCGAAATCAAGTGGTCTGTCTTCTGACGGGACTTCTCTCCGGGTTTTGAGGACATCTTGGAGCGCAGTGTAAATAGTGGTTGGTACGACATAGATGATGTTCTGGAAAAGTAAGTACATTGAGTCTGTCAAAAATGGGCGCTAGTCTAACCTCCACCCTTAGTCTTCTTTTCCGATGGATTGCAATTCCATGGCTGCAGACTGAAGTCGACCATTGGGTTAATTTCAAGAACAAGTCAGCTCCCCGTGCTTCTCGACACAAAATATTGCCACATGGCATCCCTGCATTGATATGTACTCATCTATCACACTTCAATGCTGTTGATTTTAAGATACCTGTTCCCTCTGAGCTGTTCGACGAGATGGAGGCACAGTATGCTCCTCCGGGCCACCCCGTCTTCAAACTGGTTCCACAGGCTTTCCATGAACATGTCAGCAACCTCTATACTACAATTGGTAAACCAGAGGTTACCATCAAGACATTTTGGGACATTTTTTGTCATCTTCTCAAACGTTTACGTGAGGGGCTTGATGAACAGCTTACAGGGATTATCACCAGCTATGACATCACACCTGCACCTGAACTGATGCCCATTTTGCCAAACATAAAGCCTTTCCGACTAGGTCAGCCACTCGATCTTGGCGCAAATACCAACTATATTGGTGGTTTGGAAAACAGCGGTGTGGGATCATCTCAGAGTCCTGAGTATGCAGACTTTATGGATGAAGATAATGAGTCAGAGGATGCAGTAGAGTAACAAATATATTGTCATGTGTCAAAGTTAGGATCGCATATTGAAAATTTTCAAGTGCAATGAAAGTTGACATAGGACCACTTTTTTTTCGAATAGATGTATTGTTTACATCGTTCATACGACAACTCATTTCATTCGACTACCATGAAAACCTTTGCCACACCACAAACCATGACTTCTTGATCAGAAATTTCTCCATCCTCCTTCTGAAGTGACTCCAGTTCAAACACTTCGCAAAACTCATTGCGGGTATGATTGGACAGGAATGTAGTGTGAGCCGAACTAAGATTCCCATCTGAAAATATGGAGCCCAGTTCACTGCATAATCTAAGTTCAGCACGACCATAAGGTATTTTTTCATGAACTTATGGCGATGTTATCAGTTGAGGATCTGTTAACAAATACTGTCCACCTTGAAGAAAAACACATTAGAAGAATATATTATTACTTGACATACTGGCATACCTTGGAAATCGCTAACAAAAGCGAGTCTATTTGTCTTCAGGTATTGCAGATGCTGACAGAAACTGAGGAATTCGGCCCTGTAAATATCATCCCCTTCAAGGAAATCGAATGGCTTGGCTGAGTCATTCCCGATGTACTTCACGAAGGCCCCATCAAACACATCGTTGATAGTTTCCTTGAGTAAATATACATTGTGAGTTTCTTCAGCTATGGTGAGTGCGCTGTTGATGAAACACATGCTTGGAATCGTGAGCGGGGCTGGACCATGTAGCATTGTGAAATTGTCAATGTAATCATATACGATACCCATTAAGGCTGATGCCCAATGCAGGCAGTTGATTTTGCCACTGAGTTTCGAGACTTGAGAGTGGTTATCGTAGATAAGGCAACCCCCTGTAACTTGGGAGGTGTACCAACATTGTTTAATGACGACAGAACTCGTTTCTCCGAGGACTGGGCGTTCTAAATGTCCAAATAATGCTTGCTTGAAGGCACCATATTTAGGCTTTGCGACATGGTCGTACATTAAGGTCAGGATTGTGGGACCAGTGCAATCATTGATCACATTGAATTGGCGCGCATGACTAATGAGGCTGAAATAATTCACAGCCGCTGTCGGATAGATTTTGCACTTGAGTGACTTGAGATTAACTGCGAATAATCACAATTATGGTATTTAAATTGAATAACAAGTAATATACTCACAGAGAGATTTGACATTTTTCTTCGAGGGAGCTGTCTGAGCTCGAAGTGCATGTGCCACATCATCAGTGGTCGGTGCCAGTGAGATCGGTTTTGTGAGTTGTGCAGGCAGCTGTGCGGAGGGGCTAGGAACAGTAGTTGCAAGGCTGATATAAGGTCGATTGGTATATGTGCATGGCCGGATACGCGGTGGAGATCGGGTGCCAGGTTTCTGTTGTTAACTTTGTTAGTTGTCACGGTTTTGAGTAAAGGTGGATAGAATTCTTTACCGAAAGTTGCCATTTCCTTGGTGTCAGGGCGACACCA
>QLPF01001043.1:0-11983 GCA_003314045.1 Hygrophorus pudorinus
TGTGACTTCCTTTTTGATCCTGCATCACATGTGTCACACACTTCATACTCCATAGTTTCTTCTTCATTGTAAGCTTCATCGAATAGCACTTCGTGTACCGTTGTTGCTTTCGGTCGCTTTCCTGTAGAAGATCCTTGGCATGTTAGTGCTTGACACTTTAGTTCGTCCTTGTCTTCTTTCTCTTCTCATTCAACTTCTTTTCTTGCTTCTTTCCTTGCTACATTCCCAGTTCTGTTTACGCATATCATTTGGTCAGAGTCTGGTACATTTGAAGTCAATGAGCCTGTAGTTAAAACTATCGACTTAGCTAAAAATCTGTGTTTTGGTCTTCATTCTCAATGTCCCTATTGTCATTGTTGTCGTCATTGTCTTTTCCGCTGTCTGTACTTCCTCCTTGGAAGTGCTTCTCCATATCTTCGTACGACATGGTCCTGATGTCGATCTTGTTTTTGCAGTCTCGTGCAATGTGACCTTGACCTCTGCATCGATAGCAGCGTTGCATCTGCTTCCACACTTTGGTCTTGTCGATCTCCATTGCGTTGGGATCTACTGTTGGGTAGGCGCCCCTGCCAGTATCTCGACGCTGTCGTAGGCTTTCGCCTGATTCTTACATTGACCCGTCTTTGGGTCGCGTGTGTCTCTATTCTTTTGAGCCCAAGGGTTCGTGTACCCCTGCCTCTGCGCTTGTGATTGTTGCGGACATCCCACGTCTGGCTTTCTCGTCATTGTGCTATTCTTCTTGTAAACCCTCCATTGACGGTCTAATTTCATGGCCCATTTGTACCATTCAGAGATGTTTTTCGGGAGGGAGGAAAGGCTGTAGATTTTTCATCTCAAACCATCATTCATATTCTCTTCAAATTTCTCGATGAGAGCAGTGTTGTTGTAGTCCATTCTTTCGGCATGGACTCGGAACTCGAGGACGAACTCATCAGCCGTCTTGTTTCCCTGCTTTAGTTGTCCGAGTTTATCGCACGCCGTGCGCTCTGCGTCAGGATCCGCAAAGTTCTGTTTTAATTCGTGGATGAAATTGTTGTAGTCGGTATATGGGTAAGGGTGAAGGGGATTGGTGGGGTCGGCAAGATGTTCTCGATCATGATATTGGTGTAAGGTTGGGATTTGCCTGTCATAGAGGAAAGGGCAAATATGATTTTCGCGTTGTCATCGGTAAATTCGGCTGGCTTGGCAGAAATGTAAAGGGTGAGTTGCCGTATGAAGGTCTCACAGTTATCCATCTTTCCATTGAATAGGGTTGGTGGTTGCATCTTGGGCCCTTTTGGCATGGATGCGTGTGTTGCTGGTGCCGGTGCTGGTGCGGGTACCGTGACATTGATGACTGGTGGTACCTGTTGTGCTTGTTGTATGGTGGTAAGGGTGGCGGTGAGTGTGGCGATGTTTTGGGCCATGATGGTGAAAGCATTCATTATCGCTTCTTGATCCATTGTCGTTGGATTTCTGTGGTAGTGCTGAAAATTTCCTGTGTTCTATCTGGAAAGAAACCCTATCTGGTTGGATACAGATCCCGGTATGCTTTATCTTTCTCTTCAAGTACTTCTATTACTTGGTGTGAAAACTTGTACGCCTCTGCTACGATGTTGTGTATGAAGACACTCCTGATTCTTAGCGCGGCGTGCGCTAGCTTGTCTTCGTCGGTATGGATAATCTTTCAGTAAGTGCGGATGATGATGTGTTGGCAGCGGGTTACTCGTTGGATAGTTTTGGCTCGTCTATCTTCAAGGTATAGGAAGTTTGATTGTTTGTGGAATTTAGGGTCGAGGGTGTACATCCACTAGGGATTAGGGTAAAAGGGTTAGCTCAAATCTACTGTTAGGGCGACACTATAAGGTGTCCCTACAAATGATAAGAGTGGTGAAGTGTATAAGAGATAGTTCGTAAGAACCAAGGATGATGTATAAGGCAAGAGGAGAGAGTGATAGTGAGTTCTGAAGACTGAAGGGTATGCACTTTAGCGGTAATCCCAAGAGATTCGAGCTGGGGTTTCCAGTCGAACTCTGGTGCTTTTATAGGATGTATGACTAATACAAAGAATAGTATAGAATGTCAAAGAATGAGGATGCATAAGCCTTGGTCTGTGCATTCCATTGGGATGATGTAACTATGTATGAGTAAACTGTCGGAATGATGAGTAAGCCGTTGGGATGACATATGAAGCAATGAGTAAGCATCGAATGATAGTAATCATGTATGAGTAATCCGAATGCGTGTAGTGAAGGAATATGGAGAAGAGGTAAAGGAAAAGGTAAAGGAATTGACGTATCATGACATCCGAAGGCTGGTGTCCACCAATGAGGTTGTTGGAAGTCTGATAACTTTGCAAAAGGCGTGGCGTGGAAGATGTTGTTGGTGTAGCTGGGTCTTCCTGGGACATTGACATCCCAGGAACAATTCAGAGAGCAGAAGACATCTCCATTGGAAAGGAGGACTCGCCCTGGAGACTTGTCAAAGGACATGGCGACACAATGCAGTTGATCAAAAGATTGGGGGAGTCTATAGCCAAAGGTTCAGCCACAAAGAGGGAATGAGGATGAGAGCAAACTTATGGGGAGTATGGGAAGGGAGAGCATGTTGGGATACCAACTATGAGGCATCTTTGGGCAACCAAAAGACACAGTGAGATAGGGTGTTCTGCAGCAGAAAGTTGAGCAAAGGAGTGAGGGAAGCACACTTGAAAACTTACCTGATGAAGGATTGGGGCATGAAAGACTGAAAAGTGGGTAAACACAAGCTCTACGTGGCACATCTTTGGGTGACCAAGAGATGCAGTTCGGTTGAGCAGTTGAGCGAGTGCATCTAGCAAGTGTCTTTGGGTAACCAAAAGACACTGCAGGTGTTGAACATTGGACGTTGAATGATTGCGCTAGCAATTGCCTTTGGGTGACCAAAAGACACTGTGGCAGTAGACGGAGAGCGATGCCAAACAATAAAAAACAAAGGTCAAAATTTGTCCAAGTCCATTCATACCACAAGCAAATAGATACAAATTCTACCTTTTGGCATCCGTTGCAATCCTAGCACTGCGGCATCTTTTGGTCACCCAAAGATGCCCTCAGTCCATTGCGTGTACTGGTTGCCCAGACACTCTATCTGCTCACCTGGGCCCAAAGATGTTGGTCCATTGCGTGTACTGGTTGCCCAGACAGACTACTCTGTCAATTGCATGTCCTGGTTGCCCAGGCACCCTCATTCCTCCTTGAATTCGCTATTCACCATGGATGCACTCCTCCTGTGACCCATTCACATGCCAAGACCCGCTCGTCCATGCCTTGCCATTCGCCATGTCAGTCATGTACCCCGTCGGCCTCGTACTTCGCTCACCCCGTGCTTATAGACACTCCTCACGCCTCTCTTATGCAAAACCACAAGCTATTCACCAAGACACGTTTGTCCGCATTGGCCACCATCTATCCGCTCCGTCAATTGTGTGTCCCAGTTGCCTGGACATGCTCATCCCAGAGGCCCTTCTACAACCCACATTAGTCACATACCTGTCATCCTCGAGGCACTCATGCCTCCCTTATGGTGTCAAAAGTGCATGTTATTCACCTGGATGTGCTCATCACCAGGCCCTACAGCCTATTCATGTGCCCATGGGTTGAATCCCTCAGTCAGTCCACACCTTCCAGTTACCTGGACCCATCTTAGATGGGGCAATGTGGCAAATACCCACCAAACACAGTAATGTGGCATTCAGACTCTGATGCCCACAGGTATAAAAATGTGATTACAACTCTGCTGTAATCCTCTTAACTTACCATCCTCATGTCTTACCGAAGCCCTTGCCAATCACCCAGTTGTGGGTCCAGCTCACAGTCCCGATCCCGCTCATGCGGTAAGGAAAAAGGCCTCACAGCCAAAGCCTCTAGTCCTTCAGGACATCATTCTCACTTTTCGCATCATAGACGTGAAGAATCTCCTACTATCGTGAGCCTAATGGCTCGTGTCTTACCTCCAATAGAGGTGGACCCCACACTGCATGTGTTAGTGCACCCAAAAAGATATCATGTGTGCATCGAATATGTCACCCACCTGGTGGCACAACACAATAAGGGGGCTACTGAAGCCCTGTATGAAAAGCAATGTGCCTATTGGCACAAGCAGCTCCACCAAACTGTTTGGAAACAAGGCTACGATTGTGGTCGTGCAGATGCACACAAACACAATGTGTAATTGTGCAACCAAGTCGATGACTTGTACAACGAGGAGCGAAGGCTCCAAAGCAAAATAGCTAGTTTGGAAAAACAGCTATTGGCCAAAGCTGACACAGTGCCCTCACAGGCTCACAGTGAAACACAACCCTTGCTGCAGGCTTGCATCGAGCTCCAACCTTCTACCCCGACCAAGGGTAAATCCAGGGACTACACCCAGCCCGATATTCCCATTCCGTTGGTGACTTACCCTCGCATTGACGATGAACCCTATGAGGGTACGACAATTGCTCAGGAATTGTCTCTACAATACGAGGACACTATCTCTTGTTCATTAGACCAGGCCTAACCAGGCCCGCTGCCCATCCCCATGCAGCCTACGGCAGGGCCCTCATATGCCCAAACTGTGAATCTTGCCAGGTTCATAGTTCCTTCCAAACTGGCTAGCCTGATTTGGGAGATAAAGACATTGCCTAGCGGCAAGATTGCCTCATTCAAGGCCAAGGTGAAACCATCTTCGGACATTGGACCCCCCATGCCTGCATGGCTATTCCGAGATGGCATACCCATAGCCTTAGGAGCCAGTGATCACCTGTCATTATACCCCGACTCCTTGTGGAGAAACATTAAAGGGTCGGAATTCTTCCCTACGAAGAAAGGTTCCTCATCCGAACCTCCGGCCATAGGCCTATCACACCCTTCATTTAGGGCCTTTGCTGAAGAGGCATACAAAATTCTGTTTGATCAACAGTCACTCACTCAAAGAGCGTTAATAGTACTGGCATTACAAGCCAAAATGCTGCCACCTGCGGGCCAACAAGCCCAATACCCAGTAGACAAGCTGGTCATAAATCGCAATGATGTGCCCAAGGCTATCTGTTGCGATGACAAAAACCAATACCGATCAGATGACCTAGCGGTATGGCAATTCCTTTGGGATGGTGCACCTACCGGCTCTACTCACAGGGCATTTGAGCTCAAGGCTCTTGAAATACTTGGCAACGGCCAATACCTGGGCTTGGTAGCCCCTAATACTATCCCCAACTTCTGGGAAGCTCGTCACTTCCCTGACGACAAGCCCTTCAACAAAGCTGTCATTGCCACCCACTACTATCAGTGTGGGCTAGACTCCACAGTCTATGAGACCATGTTCTGTGGTTACACAGAATACACCATCCTTGCATGTGCCAATGCTGGCCAACCTCCCTCACTAATGGATCACGCCACTGTTAACCCTGCTATTATAGCATCTACTACCGGCTCCATGGTATTGCTGGCCTCTATGCTGGCACCTCCTCCGGCTTGCGTTGAGAAATGGCACACTAAGCCTATCAAAAAATATGGCAAACAGCCTAAACACAGTGTCAAGCCTATGATAGCAAAATACATATGTGCCACCGCATCAGCTGAAGAGCTGAATGCACTCTCTGCCTTCCAAGGCAATAAACTCATTGATGAAATACTCAACAACACATACACGATATACACCGAAGAAGGCGACCAAGACTCGGCCAACGAGAAACTACTAGAGCCTTGTGCTAGGCGCGTCAAGCTTATGCCCAAACCACTGGAGCACTTCATTGATCCTGACACCCTCATGGGCCCATGCTAGTTTAGCATCTATACTTCCTCTTAAAGGGGGGAAGAGTGTAAGGAATCTATGATTTCTTGTTTCACTTTCTTTTATTTCAATTTATCTTTATTATTCTTATTATCATTATTTACTGTGGACATGTGTGCCACAATGTACACACATACAAACAAACCTTATTACGCTGTCCGTGTCGCACACTCCTTAATAAACATAACTACCACAACCTCATAAACAGCATATACATTCATTACCCAAATACATTGATTTGGATCTGTGAATATTGCACTGTGAGTCTTAAATTGTTATCTTATCTTTTCCATACTTGTTATAGGGCCTTAAGAAGCCCTATACAAGTTTATATGAGGCTTGCTGCCTACTAGCCTTCTGACACTCTTCTAAAGCATAATCAGATCTTATCTGATGTAGCTCAGTTAAATAGCTGTCGTATTGGGCTTCCCTACGGCCATCTAGAGCTTCCAGCTCATCTATACACGCTTGTAACATGGATTTGCTCTTCTTTCATGCAGCTCGGTGCTGTTCCATGTCTGCATGGACTTTCGACTCTAAACGGTCAAACCGTCTATCTGTTCAGCTTTTAACCGGAATATCTATCGGGTCTATTAGACCCTTGGTCTGATTGGCAGCCATACTGGTTGCTGATCCACCACCTATTGAAGGTGTTTTTCTATGCGTGGGCGAGTTGTATACCAATGGTATAGAGGGCGCTCTTGCACTTTCTGAGTGTCGTGACTGGGGAGCCGGTGTCCGTCTATCTACAGGGGATTGCTCCTCTCTTCTTGGGCTGCTCTGACTGAGGTTAGAATAGTCTTGCGCATCATTGCAGGCAATAGGGCTGATAGCCCTGTGAACCGATTCCGGGAATTGCAAGACATTATAAGCAGGGTTTCACTGGAGGGGTGTATGTCCGGTAACGGGGTTGTTTACATCCCATAATTGGGATTGGCTCCCATGTTGGGATGGTCTAAGGGACTGGACTGACATCCAGATTGTCGGTTTCAATTATCGACAGGATTCGTCTTTGAACGCACCAGACCATGCACGTTCCAAATCTTACTATTACAATATGCTCTATAATTTATATCGCGAGCTGATGCAAACTCAATGTTCAGTATCTGTAACATACAGCGAGAGTAGCACTCAAGCCGTTTAGGCTTTTTTTGTGTATGTTCAATAAAATCCCTTTAGGGTGTTATTTTTGTAGTCTAGGTTCTAACTGGGGTATGGCTTAAGACTATGTAGAGCAATCAAAGTATCTAACCTCGTAGGAGGCTTATGATTGAGTTACAGTCAATGTCAAAACCCTTTTTAGAGGTTGTTTGGCTGTGAAAAAAAGTATAAACTTGTATAAGGCTTCTTAAGACCCTATAACAAGTATGGAATGAAATATATAAGAACTTATGCTCACTGTGCACAATTCACAGGTCCAAATCGTATGTATTGGAGTAATGAATGTATATGCTGTTTATGAGTTTGTGGTAGTTATGTAGATAAGGAATGTGTGATGCAGACAGCATAATATGGTTTGTTTGTATGTGTGTACATTGTGGTGTGTGTCTGCAGTAAATAAAGATAATAAAGATAATAAAGATAAATTGAAATAAATGAAAGTGAAACAAGGAATCTTTGATTCCTTACAGCCATCCCCACTCTCTCACACCCCACCCTCGCTGCCACACCATTGCCCACCCAACTGCATGTTGAGTGATAGCTGACCGTGTTCATTATATACCTAATAGACAACACGAGTTGCACCTTAGCTTCAAGAGAAGTGTGATATATAAATGAGGTGTACCTAATAGACAACACGAGTCTGATATAGGTAAGTACAACAAAAGAAATGTGTAAAGAAGATTACTCACTGTGCCTCAGCTTCAACAGAAGTGTGAGGGCAGTGTATGACGAAGAGGGAATATATATACTATGTATGACTGTCATGTGTCTGCTGAAACATCAGTATAAATAAATGTAACAGAAAATAAAAGGGTAAATAGTGAAATCGGGCACGATAGAAACAGGCATCATGTCACATGGCCTCATTGATCGATTCCGAGTCCAGAGACTCCGATCCGCTTGTCTATTCAAACAGATGGAGACACTACTTGTACATGGCTTGATATATGCTGTGTGCCCATATTGTGTTAGTGACCTGCTGAGTGGTTTCTATGTGATTATTGTCTATTTCAGGAAAGTTGATGTCCGCAGGTCAAACAGCACAGGGATAGGGTAGAACAACCCCTGCACTCGCTTGGTGAGCAGCAGGGGGGTGGATGGGGGCCGAACGACCCCTGCAGTCATTTGGTGAATGGCAGGGGGTGGATGGGATGTGTGCCTGTGTTGAACAGCATTAATTAGTAAATAAAAGAGGAGTCATTACTCACCTTGAGCCCTATTGTTCTCGTTGTTGTTGTTGTTGATGACCTGGCAATGTTTGGTGTTGTTTGGTTATGAGTTGAAAAAGTTTCAAATCAAAAAAGTCACAAGTCAAAAAAAGGGTGAAGTCAAAAAATGCTTACTTATCAGGACTTTATTTACCATAAGTCAGTCTGGCCAAGTGGATAACTGCCATGGTATAGTGTGATTTTCCTATGATGATGTTATGGGTTCAAACCTCATCAGTGCTATATTTTTACACTCAGACATTGTATTGAGCACAACTTTTGAGTAAAATACTATACCTTTTTTGGCATCTTGAACAACTTTTCCAAGGAACTCAAAAAGGCCCAAAAGGCATAAAAGACCCAAAAGGCTTATAGCCGTATTCATAAGTATATGGAAAACTTGAATTGAGAAATCCACGGTGGCACAATGTTTGTATGAGACCCCAAAACCATCTTGGTGCCTCCATGCCTTGTTGGGCGGTCTCACGAGACATAAAGAATCATATCCCCATATTATACAAACTAGGCTATGCTATTCCATCTATCTGTGAAGTACTCAGCATACAGAAAAGCCTCGTCTACAAAACCCTCTATAACCCTAACACCCGACTGTGTCCTGGCTGACCTTGTCTGCTTGACTCAAGAGACATTTCTTTTATCAAGGCACTACTAGCCCAACAACATTGCATTTACCTTGATGAAATCCAAGATCTAGAACGAGGTGTCCACACCTCAGTACCAACACTTGTCCGCACACTTTGCTATCTTCACCTCACACACAAATGTGTGTCGATCCGAGCACTCAAATGCAATGCCATATGCTAGTCAGCGTTCATGAACGACATTGCAATGCAGGTTCCTGATCCTGAAATGCTGATATTTGTTGATGAGGTGGCGAAGAATAAACGAACATCAGGCAGATCCAAGGGGTGGTCTTTGAAGGGAATGACTCAGAGTAAAATACTGTGACTTGGACAACATCATGATAGACACAGACACAACCTGAAGGTGAGAATGACTGGGACTGGGAATGTGAATGAGCACAACAGAGGCCAACTTTTTGAAAAATTTTCACAAGTGGGTATGAGAATTTACACCTTTTTATGACTTTTATGACTTTTATAACTTTTTATGACTTTTATGACTTTTTATAACTTTTTATAACTTTTATAACTTTTTATGACTTTTCATAACTTTTATAACTTTTACCATGATCCATGACCATTTGGGATAAATCAAAATTGCAAGCCCAGGATGCAACATTTGGTCTCAGACTTTTTGTAAGCTTAATCTAGTATATCTAAGGTATTTGTAGCTAGTAGCTCTGGTGGTGTACCCTCATAGATGAAGTCCTAGATGCTAATCAGTTGGCAGAGTGCAAGGAAATGAAATTTAATTCATGGATTCCACTATTCTATGGATATTCTATGAGGGAAATTACAGTGTAGGTCAAAGTTAATCATCACTCCTGTTCTATCCGAACTATTTATGGGGTGAAAGAGGTGATAATGATACCACAGAGTCGTCAAAGCCTGAAAGATGAGGGACTTGGCTTGCTCAGGGGTCAGTCACATCACACATGCCTGATTTGGTCAAGTTGCACCCATTCTTTTTTGTCCTTTCAGAAGATGGTCGGCCGTCCCAAAACAATGCAACAAAGGAAGAGAGAATTTGCAAAACTCAAGGAGAGATGGATGCAAAGGGCAGTCAAACTTTATTTGCAGGAACACAAGCTACCAGAACCATGATCTCTCAAGGCAATTTGAAGACAGGCCAAGGTGGAGTGTCTCCAACAAGACAAGGTGGCAGTGAAGCTATCAACATCGACGTGTCAAAGGGGGGAAAAGTCACAAGGAAGCTCACGAAGTTGCAAGATGGCTCAATGACAAGGAAACGGAGGCTGTGCTGCAGGATATAATCCTAAATGCAGAACATGGCTTCCCCCTCTCCCACTGCAGAATCAGAGAACATGTCAATGAAATTGCCCACGCACGTCATGGTGATGCATTTCCAGAAACAGGGGTTGGGGAGGACTGGACTACCCGCTTTGTGTCAGACCATAATGACCAGATTGGCGCATACTGGTCAAAACCACTGGATCGGACAAGGGCACAGGCAGTCAATGAATTTACCAAGGAACATTATTTTGAGACACTCAGAGAAGTTATTGAAGGAAAAGGAGGAGATGATGTCATACCACCCGAGCTAATGTACGGGACAGATGAGTCAGGATTGCAGAAGGGTGTTGGTCAGAAAGAGAGAGTGTACGGTTCTAAGAGGAAACAATGTCAGCATCAGCAACAGAGCAGTGATAGGGAAAACATCACAGTTATTGTGACCATCTGTGGTGATGGTATGTCAACAGCACCAGCTGTCATCTTCAAAAGAGAAGGTTTCCAAGCTAGTTGGAAACAAGATAATCCACTGAATGCATCGTGAGTGCTATGAACCATTCTAGCTGGAAAAACACCTACATATGACATAGGTTGGGCTACTCGAAGAAGGGTTACACAAATGGAGAGATCGGCAGAGCATGGATTGAAAACTTTGATAAGCAAACAAAAGCAAAAGCAAACGGCTGCCGACACTTGCTGTTGGTGGATGGACACAATTCTCATTATACGAAAGAGTTCCTCCAATATGCAAGGGCTCACCGAATCGAAGTTGTGGGATATCCATCGCACAGTACCCATGTATATCAAGGACTCAATGTTGTCATCTTTGGACCCATGAAACACAATTGGACACTGGCACGCGATGAATGGGAGCGAAGAGGGCATATTGTTGACAAGACAATTTTTTTGGCTGTATACACAGAAGCACACACGAAAACACTCACTGAAAGCAATATCAAATCTGCGTTTCGGGATACTGGTGTCATCCCGTTCAACCCAGATGTTGTGACTGCAAAAATGATGGCACCGAGTCTGCCTACATCGACACATAATACAGTCCCTATCCAACAGTCTAGTCCCATTGTGGTCATGTCCGAATGGTCCTCGACAACATTGACTCTCAAACAATTCAGGTATCTGCAAATTCTATCGAGAATGCGGCCGAAAACTCAGCAGGGCCATCAATATCAACACCCTTCTTCATGCGTTCAGCTGTTGACAGGCTCATGTCAACTTTGGTTGCATTCCTCACATCTACATCCCCTATCAGATCAACTTTAGTTCCACCTGCCTTCAAACCATCAACAATCTCACCTTTGAGACCCTCTCGGTACACAGAACTGCTTGCTGAGCCAGTTCGGACACTATGCAAACAGGATCTTCGAGATGCACTCATAGAATCTGAAGCAAGGAAAGTGGTGAGAAAGGAATACATAGTGTATGTCATGGGTACAGGTATACCTGTGGGTTTTTCTGTGGGTACGGGTACGGGTACAGACATTGTACCTGCGAAAAGATAGACCCGTGGAAATGTACCTGTGGGCCATATTTTTTAATTGTTCAAATATATGTATAAATATTTTCTAGTACTAATATTACCTTCTACAATTGATTTTCAGCCATCCAAAGTAGGTTTTGTATTTTGTTCAAGCCACGGGTGTGTGATTTTTGCTCACACTCACCCTCAGCCACCAGACTCAACACCTCCACCAACCGCTCAAGAAAGCAGTAACCGCAGGCAAACAAGGTAAGTAGCTTTCAACCTATAACTTTATTAATATACTGTATATATATATAGGTAAATTTCATGGTTAAACGTGAAACAACACGTCTGACGCGGCACCCACCACCACCACCAACAACACTGTGCAAACACACACACAAACATCAGCACCAGCAGCTACACGACCCCACCGTCATCTGCCCACA